>VBSM01002035.1:4618347-4635063 GCA_008086735.1 Cheirogaleus medius | reverse complement strand
ACATTCCATGGTGATAACATGGTATATGTATTGTTATTAAAATAAGTGAACACATCAAATGTCTTGTGTTTATTTCAGTTTGGAAAAATAAATCATTCCTCAAATTAACACAAAAAGTAAGTTCCAAGAAAAAAGATAAAACATTTTGTATCTTTAGTAGGAGCCACAATGTCATTTAAGCTTCCTAACAAGCGGTAGCAACTATGATCCTCATTTCACAGATGAAAAGACTGAGGCATGAATCACTTAAATAATTTTCCCAAGTTTACATAGCTAGAGAAGGTTGTAGGTTTGGCACTGGAACCTGGGCTGGCTAGCTTAATAGCTTATATTCTATTATGCTGTCCTGCCTATAGAACCAATCACATGGTTATATATTTTTTTCTGGTTTAGATTGCATGGAGTTGTCCTTTAAGGACAGCAATCTACTCTTTGAAGTGGTAGATGCTAACAGGTGTTATAGTCTCAGAATGTCGACCTGTGTGAAATTAATGCTGGAGTGGCAGCAGTTAACATAATAAAATTAGACAAGAGGTTGTAATGTGGTCTTAACTCACCTACTGACTGTGTGACCTGGACCAAATCAGAATTTTCCCAGTCTTTTCCTATCTTTGAAATGATACAGAGCTTGGACTAGAGAATTTCTATGGTCTCATCTAGCTGGTAAATCATCATATAGCTCTATATGAAAGTGCTTTGAAAATGTAAGATATTAAGAACTATTTTCTCAGCCTTAAATAGACAAGATATGCTTGTTGGCAGTCTTATTATTTCATGAAGGATTTTCTGTAGAGGAACAAGTTTCAGAAAATTGGATTTTTTTGTTGTTGTTCCCTACTTTAATCATGTTCTGCTTTGTGTTGTGACAATTTTAAGAATATTTTACTATATGGTATGTTTTATGTTCTTTGCTTTTTGTGGGTAATTTCTGGTCTGGTGGTTATTCATATTGTTGTTATTACAACACTCTTCTGTTTCTTCCCAGTCACTAAGAATGCCTAGTGAACAATATTTAAACCTAGCATATTTCTTCCTCCCCTCCTTCTCCACCACCCAGTACTAGTCAGTATGATTATACTTTATCATTTCTACATTGTGAGAACATATAATGTTTATATTCTGTCATCTCACATTTCTTCATCCTACTTCTACAATTTAAATGTAGTCAAAACTCACAAACATTCCCAGCAATCTCTTGGTTGGCAGAAATTAGTGGTTTAATAGTTCTCTCAAGAAAGACTCATGGGACAATTCCCCTAAATTTTTATATGTGTGAATATGTTTATCTGTAGCCTTTACACATTAAAAACAATTTGGTTAGATTTAAAATTCTTAGTTTACATTTTGCTTGAGACTATTGAAAATACTGCTATGGAGAAGCCTAAGGTCATGTGACATTTTCCCTAAATAAGTGATTCTGATTTTTTGCCTGGATGCTTAAAAAATTATCTTTTTCAAGTCTAATAATTTTAATAATTTAAGTTTTGGTGTTGACCTTTCTGGGTCAATTTTCACTACATTTTCAGAAAATTTTCATTCTAATAGATGAGTATACCGTTGATTTTGTTTAAATAAATACTAATTTGAGAGCATTGATTTAGGTAAATGGCAGAGGCTAGGGAGAGAAGAGGAGTGAAGTGTTAAGATGGTAATGAACATTATGTGTTGAAGAGAAAATGAGTTGGATTGCTTGCCTGAAGAAAAGAATGGCAAATTTAGTTTGGATGGATAGGCTGGCATCAGATTATAGAAATTGTTAAAAGTGGCTAAAGTGGATATGGTGCTATTTTTTATTGAATGAGACCTGCCATTCCTAGCCAAGTAGCCATGGTTTTCTCATCTGTAAAACAAGGACAATGGCAGTGGCCTAGGGTTGCTCGGATTAAATACATTAGTGAATGTAAAGGGCTTACTTAGCGTAGCACCTGATACATTAGTAAGCTCGATAGATGGGTGCTGTTACTATTATTACTGTGTCAAGTGTAGGAGTGCAGCAGCACAGGAGGCACTTGAGCCCTGCCTTCTCAGAATTTATTGTCTAGCTTGGAAGGCTGGCATTAAATAAGTGATTACAACTATAGGGGCCAAGGGAAAACTTTCCCTTTGCCCTTTGAAGGTTCACTGAAAAATCAACTGACAAAAGGCGAATTAATAAGAGAAAAGACATATGAAATTTATTTCAATGTACATAACATGGAATCTCAGGAGAATGATTACCCAATAACCCAGTGGGGTACAGATGTTTATATGCCCTTCTTCACAGGGAAGAGGGAGATGGGGGAAATGAGGCAATTAGAGGGATAGTAAATGGTTTTCAGGGGAAACCAATGGGCTTGGAGAACATGCAACAGCCTGGAACAAAGTCTCTTGGGTCAACAGAGCAGAAAGTAGTTTGTGACAAGTCTGTCAAAGTGTGTTGACAGACCAGTCTCTTTTCCTGTGATATGAGTTAAGTTAATGAAAACTCAGGAAAGGGACCAGAGGTAATTGTTTTTTCCTTTGCGGAGTCAGGACTTTAGGCAGATAAGGGAACTTCAGACAACATCTTCATAGAAACCAGGCAGAGAGTTGGGGGGTAAGGGGTGCGGAGTCAGTTGGTCAAAGAGACCTTGAGGCTGCTACTTCAGCATAAAAGCGCAATATTTTGGGGTATAGGATTCTAAGCCTCAACACAACAAAGCATGATGAATATTAGGTATAGAATGCAACAGGAATATCTGGCTGGGGGACCTAACCCAGGTTTGGGGTTGGAGAAAAAGTCTGCTGCAGAAAACAATATTCTACTTTAAGGAGGTGATATGTTGATTTTTCATTGAGAGTTAGATTCCTTGGCTTATGTTGGATGTTATTGGAGCATTGGTGTGTGTGATTGCTTCCATGCCTCTCTCCCCCAGTGTCAGTTTGAGGGTATGATGGTCTTTTTTATCCAGATCACCTGGCTCATACAAGTGTTCAGTGTCTGAATTCATTAGAATAAATAGGTTTTGGTTTTGGGGTCAGGCATGGTGGCTTACACCTGTAATCCCAGCAGTTTGGGAGGCTGGGGTGGGAGGATTTGAGGCCAGGAGTTTGGCGTCAGCTTGAGCAACATAGCAAGACCCTAGCTTTACAAAAAAAAATTTCTAGTTAGCTGAGCGTGGTAGCATGTGCCTGTAGTCGTAGGTACTGAGGAGGCTGATGCAGTAGGATTGCTTGAGCCCAGGAGTTCGAGGTTACAGTGAGCCGTGATCACCCCTGCACTCCAGCCTGGTGACAAAGCGAGACCCCAACTCTTAAAAAGAAAAAAAAGTTTTTATTTTTATTAATACATTTGGGATCTTACTGTCCCTAGAAAAAAAATTTACCTATTTCTAGTTAATGAGCAACAGTGACATCTGGTGGTGAGGGTTTGAATTTGATTCCACACTTAAAAGTAAGTGCCCGTCAATCTGCTGCTACTTTATCACAGAATCAGAATTTTGGAGTGGCCTAGGCCATTCCAAAAGAGGACTGGTTATGTAGGCCATGCATGCCTCTTGTCTCACAGATGAGGAACTATTGCTCAAAGAGTTTCAGGGCCTTGAAATTTAGGCTCTATCCCCATGTAAATCTATAGCCCATCACATCATAGCTACTTAGGCCAGAACAGAACTGAAATGAACATGAAGTATTTTACACTTCTCCTGGGCCAAATAGTAGAACTGCCAAATATTATGTATACACTTGGTCCTGCTTGAAAGCTCTTCAAATAGAATGGGGACATTGGAGAGAGGAAACAGAATATGCACCAGCCAGGCTGGATTGCCACTCTATCAGTGAATGTCTTACTTTGTATAAATTCATAGAAGAACCAGTACTGCTGAGGTGGCCTAGTTTCATTCTTAGATGAAGAGAGCCTGTTTTCCCTTTAGTCACTGAAACGAAGCAAAAGAATTTGTTTTTTGCAAGACAAAAGTTAGGAAAATCTCCCTTTAAATTCAGAGTGGAGGTGAGTATCCAGTGGGTCCCCTCAGAGGAACCCAGGAACAGGTCTATTAGCTCCAATTTAGTATTCTGAGCTTCTTATAATGTTGGTGCTAAGTCCTTTTCCTATCCCCAGGGTAACTCTGAAGTGTTACAGGGTAACTAAAATTTTGCCATCACACCTTTCAGTTACAGTCCTTACCTAATCTCACCTCATGTACAACCATGTCTACTGTCTTCCCCTCCGGTCCCCTTCCTAGCTCACTCATTTCTATCAGCGATACCCCCATCTCCCACTGTTACCCCCTGGGCTCAAACTCTTAAAGGTGTCTTTCCTTCCTCCTGTTCTTTTATCACTAGTAAATCAGTCACCAAGTCCCGTCAGTTTTTCACAAGCAGTCATCACTCAGATTTGTCCTTTTTGTTTCCCTGCTGCCTCCACTACTTTAAACCTAGGCCCTTCACCTCCTGTTTCTGCGACCCAGCACTACCAGTATTTGTTTGACCTTTCTAAGAAGGACGCTGAAATCTCCATAGACCACTGTGGAGGTGGTAAATTAAATGTTAGTAAGTGCACAAGGTGTGGGGGAGAAATCAGTAGGGGAGAAACTGATAACTCACTGGCATCAGGTGACTTTCATTCAAGTGTTTTGAAAGACTGTGATCTGAGCCAAGAATGGAGTTGAGAAATTTGGGTAGAAAGTAAAAATATGTTATTAACCTTGTGCTGAAGGCTTGGTGGAGAGCCAGGGTAGATCTCATCCATCAGAGAGGTCCCTTGGAACTAAGGATTGTTGAATCTTGGCAGAACATCGAGTTTTCTAATAAAGTCAACAATGATGAATGAGATCACATATATACAAACACATCTTAGACAAAATAGCTCCATGGATAAAATAAGATTGACTGTAGCCAAAATAGTATTAAACTAAAACACAAAATGTGCTGGGGAGTCTATGGGAGACCAGTAGCCAACAAAGAATGTCCAAATCCATGGCAAGTTGAAGAGGCTAGAACTTCCAGCAAGAAGGGACTTAAACCTGGAGAACATTAACAATTTTTTTTATATATATGGATGATTCCTGGTTGTGAAGTTGTGAAGTTAATAAGGCTTAACCCTGGGCCAAAAAATATCTCAAGGCGGTTTGCTTCTCTTTGCTCTGAATCTACGCTCACAATGTCTTTTGGCTTCATGGGAGTCTGATTTTAGGAGGGAGGGGTCTCTAGATAAGGGCCACAACCCTGAATATAAACTAGTGGCTTCGTGTTCCTGGTTTACATGTCAGTCAGTTAACACATGACTGGTGTAAGTCTGGCCCCAAGAGATATTCATGGTATAATGAACCCAAGGATTTGGGGCCAGCAAAGCTGAGATCTAGAGTGGAGAGCTCTGAAATGGAGACGGCCAAATGGGGCTGCAGCAAAACTTACTTCCACTATAAGCAAAACATCTAAATCTGTAGTGACACAGAGACTAATATGTACTACTACTAGAATAATAATATAGATAACTAAAGAGAACTTCACATTTTACAAAGCAATTTTATGACCTATTTTGTAAGGGAAAAATTTTGCACTCCCCTCCTAATAATAGCATGGTTACGCAACTATAGAGAAGCACTTGACTAAACCTCAGCCTTACACAAACTTTGTAACTTCTACCTTACAATAGCAGGACTGCAAAATAGCATGGTTAAGCAACTTTTGTAACCCTTATCTCATGCAAGCCTTGTAACCATTTTTTCTTCTGTAACCACCACCTTCCTCATAACAAAACATATAAAAGCCAGCATATTTTTAACCCCATTTGCTCAGAATTTGGAGGCGAGACCCCTCTGAGCCTGTTTTGCAGCACTCTCGTGTGACTCTCGGTTTGTTTCCTGGTCCTGTTTGCTGTAACAATTTGACTATCATGATAATAAGGGTACTATAGCTATTTTATTTTATTTATATTTGCCGGCACCTCAATCTTGGACATATATCTATTTTAAAAAGAAATCTGAGGTTCGTGACTTGACTGATGTCAGAGAGTTAAAACTCGGACATTGCCAATTCTGACTTTTTATAATTTAATTTTGCTTCTCACAGTAAGAGTAGAGTCACTGAGTATGTTACATTTACTTATTTGTGGGAGAGAGAATTTCATTGTGGGAAAATCTACCTGGTGACCCTATTATTATTATTAATAGGGACCACTTTAAAGTTGGAGCTGCATGGGACTGTGGGAACAATCTAATTTAGGGATTAGAAAAAAAATCAGACCCACACAGAAATATGCTCAACTGATTTAAAAATTTTTTATTGTGGTAAACACACATATTAAATCTATCATTTTAACCATTTTTAAGTGTACAATTCAGTGGAACTAAGTATACTCACAATGCTGTGCAACCATCACCACCATCCACCTGCAGAACCTTTTCATCATCCCAAACAGAAACTCTGTGCCCTTTAACAATAACTCTACACTTCTCTCTACCCCAACCCCTAGCAACCTCTATTCTACTTTCTATCTCTATGAATTCAGTACCTAAGGTGGAATCATACAATATTTGTCCTCTTGTGTCTGGTTTATTTCACTTAGCATAATGTTTTCAAGGTTTATCCATGTTGTATCATGTATCAGAATTTCATCCTTTTTAAGGCTGAATAATATTCTATTGAGTGTATTATGGACACCACATTTTGCTCATCTATTCATCTGTTGATGGACACTTGGGTTGTTTCCACTTTTTGGCTATGGTGAATAATGCTGCTATGAACTTGGTGTACGATTATCTGTTTGAGTCCCTGCATTTAATTCTTTTGGGTGGATACCTAGAAGTGGAATTGCAGGGTCATAGGGTAATTCTATGTTAGTTTTTTGAAAAACTACCAAACTGTTTTCTACAGAGACTACACCATTTTACATTCCCACCAGGAATGCATAATGCTTCCAAATTCTCCACATCCTGGCCAACACTTGTTATTTTCCCTTTTTTGGATAATATCCATCCTAATGGGTGTGAAATGGTATCTCATTGTGGTTTTGATTTACATTTCTCTAATGGCTAGCATCTTTTCCTGTGCTTATTGTCGATTTATATATCTTTGGAGAAATGTATGTTGAAGTCTTTTGCACATTTTTGAATTGGTTTTTTGTTGTTGAGTTTGCTCAACTGATTTTTGGAAAAGGTTCAAAAAACAATTCAATGGAGGAAACATAGCCTTCCAACAAATGGTGTTGGAGCAATTAACATCATAGGAAAAAAAGAAAAAAGAAACTTGACCTAAACCTCACACCTAAAATTACATCAAAATAAATGATGGGCATAAAACTCTAACACTTTAGAAAAACTAGGGGAAATCTTTGGGTTCCAGAGGTACACAAAGAGTTCTTAGACTTGATGTCAAAAACACAATCCATAAAAGAAGAAACTGATAAACTGAACCTCATCAAAATCAAACTTTTTGTTGTGAAAGCCCGTGTGAAGAAGATCAAAAGATAAGCTACAGATTGGAAGAAAATATTTGCAAACCACATATCCAACAAAGGACTAGTATATAGAATATATTAAGAATTCTCAAAACTCAACAGTTAGAAATTGGGCAAAATACATGATCAGACACTTCACCAAAGAAAACATACCGATGGCAAATAAGCACATGAAAAAAATGTTGAACATCATTATCCATTATGTACATTAGAATCACAATGAGATTCCACAACTATTAAAATGACTAAAATAAAGAGTGACAACACTAAATGCTGGCAAGGATGTGGAAAAATTGGATCCCTCATACATTTCTGGTAGGAATGTAAAATGGTATAGTCACTCTGGAAAACAGTTTTGTAATTTCTTATAGAACTAAATATGCAGTTAGTTACCTTACTGCCCAGCAACTGCACTCAGGCATTTATTCCATAGAAATGAAAACTCATATTCACACAAAAACCTGTACGTGAATTTTCATAGCAGCTGAATCATAATTGCCCTCAACTAGAAACAAGCCAGATGTTTTCAGTGGGTAAATGGTTAAACAAACTGGTACCTCCTTACCTTGCAATACTATTAAGCAATAAAACAGCAACTTATTGCTTATTATTGATACACACAGCAACTTGTATGACTCTCCAGAGAATTATTCTGAGTTTTAAAAAATCAGTTATTCCATTTACATAACATTTTTGAAATAAAATTTTAGAAATGGAGAACAGATTAGTGCTTATGAAGAATAACGGACTAGGGCAGAGGCCAGGAGAGAGATGTATGTGGTTATAAAAATGCAACAGAAGGATCCTTGTGTATTCAGTATCTTTTTTAAATCCATCATTCTTTTTTATTGATACATAATTTTTACATATTTATGGAGTACATGTGATATTTTGTTACATGCACAGAATGCATAATGGTTAATTCGGTATCTGTAGTACATATCACTCTTGTTCCAGCAAGTGTTAACAGCTCTTGGTACAGCTCTTAGTGTTATCAGCTCTTGACCCAGGAAATAACCGGGTGGCACTCGGAGAGTCGAAGAACAGTCTTTATTCGGTCTACACCTTCAGCCGTCTTCTGCTCTTCTGCCCCCCCCCTTCCCCGGTCTCCTCCAGCTTTTATACCTTTGGTAGGACTCAAAAAGCATCCAATCAGCAACAAGCGTTAACATCCAATCAGCAACAAGCTATAACATCCAATCAGGAACAAGCTTTAACATCCAATCAGGAACAGTGGGATTAAAAAAGTACCCAATCAGGATGCGCAAGCAGCGCAGCCGTGGAGGGGCCTGGAGCGCTGCAGCGGGACCCGGAGCAGGAGCGGCAGGGAGGCGGCCAGCGGCCACGTCCTGCTTTCCCTGTCACTCTGAGTATTTATCATTTCTATGTGTTGGGAACAATTCAAGTCCTCTCTTCTAGCCACTTTGAAATACACAGTACATTGTTGCTAACTACAGTCACTCTACTCTGCTGTTGAATAATAGAACTTATACCTTTTATCTGTGTGTTCGTACCCATTAACCTCCCTGTCTTCAATCTCGCTCCCTCCCACCCACATTTCCCAGCATCTTTCTACTCTCTACCTTTATGAGATCAACTTTTTTAGCTCCTACATATGAGTGAGAACATGCAATATTTGTCTTTCTATTACCTGCCTTACTTAACATAATGACCTCCAGTTCAATCCATGTTGCTGCAAATGACATGACTTCATTCTTTTCATGGCCAGATAGTATTCCATTGTCTATATATACCACATTTTCTTTATCCATTCATCTGTTGATGGACACTTAGATGGATTCCACCTCTTTGCAATTATAAATAGTGCTGCAATAAACTTGTGAGTGCAAGTATCTTTTATATACTGATTTCCTTTCCTTTGGATAAGTGGGATTGCTGGATCATATCATGGTTCTTCTACTTTTAGTTTTTTTTGAGAAATCTCCATACTGTTTTCCATAGTGGCTACACCAATTTACATTCCCACCAACAGTGTATGAGTTTCCTTTTCTCTGCATCCTTGCCAGTGTCTGTTATTTTTTGTCTTTTTAATAGCCATTCTAACTAGGGTAAGATAATATTTCATTGTAGCTTTGATTTGCATTTCCCTGATGATTAGTGATGTTGAGCATTTTTTCATATACTTGCTGGCCATATGAAGGTCTTCTTTTGAGAAATGGTCTGTTAATGTCCTTTGCCCACTTTTTTAATGGAATTATTTGGGGTTTTTAATGTGGAATTGTTTGAGTTCCTCCTATATTCTGGATATTAGTCCCCTGTTGGATGAATAATTTGCAAATATTTTCTCTCATTCTGTGGGTTGTCTCTTCACTTTGTTGATTGTTTCCTTTGCTGTACAGAAGGTTTTTAGTTTAATATTGTCTTATTTGTCTATTTTTGTTTTTGTTACCTGTGCTTTTGAGGTCTTAGCCATAAATTCTTTGCCTAGACCAATGTCCCTAAGTGTTTTCCCTATTTCCTTCTAGTAGTTTTATAGTTTCAGGTCTTACATTTAAGTCTTTAATCTTGAGTTGATTTTTGTATGTGGTGAGAGATAAGGGTCCAGTTTCATTCTTCTGTATAAGGATGTCTGTTTTTATACTAATACCATGCTGTTTTTGTTACTATATCCTTGTAGTATAATTAGAAGTCAGGTAGTGATTTTTTTTTGCTCAAGATTGCTTTGGCTATTTGGGCTCTTTTTTCATTCTGTACGAATTTTAGGAATTTTTTTCTATTTCTGTGAAAAATGATGTTGTTATTTTGATAGGGATTGCATTGAATCTACACATTGCTTACAGTATGGTCACTTTAACAATATTAATTCTTCTGATGTAAGAGCATAAGATATCTTTCCATTTGTTTGTGTCTTTTTAAATTTTTTTTCATTAGTGTTTTATAGTTTTCCTTGTTTAGAGGTCTTTCACCTCCTTGGTTAAGTTTATTCCTAGGTGTTTTTTTTGGTAGCTTTTGTAAATGGATTTGCCTTCATGATTTCTTTCTCAGCTATTTCATTGGTGGTGTATAGAAACACTACAGATTTTTGTGTGTTCACTTTGTATCCTGCAACTTTACCAAATTTATTTATCAGGCCTAAGAGTTTTTTAGTGGCATCTTTAGGTTTTTCTGATATAAGATCATATCATCTGCAAGGAGGGACAATTTGACTTCTTCGTTTCCAATGTGGATACATTTTATTTCTTTCTCTTGCCTGAGTGTTCTGGGTAGGACTTCCAGTACTGTGTTGAATACGAGTAAGGAAAGTGGAGACCTTGCCTTGTTCCAGTTTCTCAAAGAAAGGCCTTCAGCTTTTCCCCACTCTGTATGATACTGGTTGTGGGCTTGGCATATATGTACTTTATTATGTTGAGGTATGTTCCTTCTATGCCTAGTTTGCTAAAAGTTTTGATCATAAAGGGATGTTGAATTTTATCAAATGCTTTTTCTGTGTCTATTGAGATGATCATACAGTTTTTGTCCTTCATTCTGTTGATGTGCTGTATCATGTTTATTAATTCGCATATGTTGAACCATCCTTGCATCCCTGGGGATTAATCTCACTTGATCTGGTGTATTACTTTCTTGATGTACTATTGGATTTGGTTTGCTAATATTTCGTTGAGGATTTTTGTGCCTATATTCACCAGGAATATTGGCCTGTAGTTTTTTTCTTTGTTTGTTTGTTTTGCTTTGTCTGGTTTTGGTGTTAGGGGTATGCTGGCCTCATAGAATGAGTTAAGAATAATTCCCTCTGCTTTAATTTTTTGGAATAGTTTGAGAATAACTGGTATTAATTCTTCTTTAAATGTTCAGTAGAATTCAGTGGTGAAGCCATCTGGTCCTGGACTTTTCTTTGTTGGGACACTTTTTATTACTAATTTAATCTCATCACTCATTATTGGCCTGTTCACGTTTCTAGTTTCTTCCTGATTCAATCTTGGCAGGTTGTATGTGTCCAGGAATTTATCCATTTCCTCTAGGTTTTCCAGTTTGTTAGTGTATAGTCGTTCATAATAGTTTCTGATGACCTTTTGTGTTTCTGTGGTATCAGTTGTAATGTCTCCTTTTTTGTTTCTGAGTTTGACTTGAATCTTCTCTCTTTTTTTCTTGGTTAATCTAACAAGCAGTTTATCTATTTTGGTTAACTTTTCAGAACACCAACTTTTCATTTCCTTGATCCTTTGTATGATTTTTTAAAAATTCTATTTCATTTAGCTCTGTTCTGATATTATTTCTTTCCTTCTACTAATTTTGAGTTTTGTTTATTCCCACTTTTCTAGTTCCTTGAGGTACATCATTAGATTGTTTACTTGAAATCTTTCTACTTTTTTGATGTAGGAATTTATTGCTATAAAATTCTCCTTTAGCATTGCTTTTACTGCATCCCACAGGTTTTGGTATATTATGTTTCAATCTTCACTTGTTTCAATCAATTTGTTTATTTACTCTTCAATTTATTCCTCGACCCAGTGGTCATTCAGGAGCATGTTGTTTAATTTCCATGTATTTGTACTATTTCTAAAGTTCCTCTTGTTATTGATTCCTTGTTTTATTCCATTGTGGTCTGAGAAGATGTTTCATATGATTTTGATTTTTTAAAAATTTGTTGAGACTTGTCTTGATCCTAACATATGGTCTATCTTGGAGAATGTTTCATGTGCTGATGAGAAGGTGTATTCTGCAGCTATTGGATGAAATGTTCTGTAAATATCTGTTAGATCCATTTGGTCTAATCTGAAGTTTAAGTCCAATGTTTGTTGTTGTCATTGTTGTTAAGCATTTCTTGTAGGGCCAGTCTAATGATAAATTCCCTCAGCTTTTGTTTGCCTGGCAAAGTCTTTATTTCTCTTTCATTGGCGAAGGATAATTTTGCTGAGTTTAGTATTCTTGGTAGGCACCTTTTTTTTTTTTAGTACTTTGAACATATCCCATTCTCTCATGGCCCACAAGGTTTCTGCTGAGAAATCCACTGTTAGTCTGATGGGGAGTTCTTTTATAGGTGACTAGATGCTATTCTCTTGCTGCTTTTAGAATTCTCTCTGTCTTTGATTTTTAACATTTTGAATATGGTGTGCCACAGAGAAAACCTTTTTAAATTGTATCTATTTGAGGATCTCTAGACTTCCTGAATCCAAATGTCTAAATCTCTTACTAAGCTTGGTAAGTTCTCATCTATTATTTCATTAAATAGGCTTTCTAACCCTTTTGTTTTCCCTTTGCCTTCTGGGACCTCCAAAATTTGAATATTTGGTCACTTTACAGCATCCCATATATCACCTAGGCTTTGCTCATTGTTTTTTATTCTTTTTTCTTTATATTTGTCTGACTGGGTTATTTCAAAAGACCTGTCTTCAAATTCTGAGAGTCTTTCTTCTGCTTGATATAATCTATTATTGAAGCTTTCTAATGTATTTTTATATTTCATTCAATGAATTCTTTGATTCTGGGATTTGTTTGGTTCTTTTTTATGAAATCTATCTCTTTGGTCAATTTTTCATTCATATCTCAAAGTGCCTTTCTGATTTCTTTGTATTATTTTCCAGTGTTCTCTTGTATCTCACTGAGCTTCTTCAAAATCAATATTTTGAATTCTTTTTCTGGGATTTCATAAATTTCTTTTTTATTGGAATCTGTTGCTAGAGAATTATTGTGATCCTTTGGGGTGTCATTTTCTTGCTTGTTCATGTTTCTGGTGTCTTTATATTGATATCTTTGCATATGGTATAACAGTCACTTCTTGCAATTTTTGGATTGACTTTTGTAGAGGAAGACATTTTCCTGAAGATGTGTATATGGTGATGGTTGGCAAAGGTACTTTAGCTTTGATTCTGGGTATATGCAGTAGTGTATGATTTATCTGGCTGTGAACAACATCAGTGGTGTCTGTAATTTCCCCAGTGGCTTGGCAGCAGTTATTAGTGGAAGCCGTGGTGAGACTTTGCTGAGGATGGGAATGCCAGGTGGGCCAGTCTTCAGGTCCCAGGGGTGGCAACAGTGAGTGTCCCTGACCTTGGGCCACTGGGTGGTGTATGTGGCCACCGGTGTTAGCAGGTCAGGGAGGGGGGACAATTCTTGGGCCTTCAGGCAGCTTTCTTGGGTACCTGCAGTGGTAGTGGTGAGCCAAATGGGTGGGTGGGTCCTCAGGGCCCTGGGCAGCATGCATGGTGTGGGTGATGGTAATAGCAATGTCAGGATAATGCTCAGGCTCCCAGGCAGTACTCACTAATGTTAATGATGGCTGCGATGGGCTGACAGGTCGGTTCCCTGGTTCCTAGGTGGCATGTGTGGGTGAGTGTAGTTGGTGGTATTGGTGGCAGGATAGGTGAGCCTGTCTTCAGGTCCCCAGGAGAAGTATACAGATGCTATAGGTGGTAGAATGGGCAGGGTGATCCTCTCATCCATGGGAGGGGTACCTGGGTTCTAGGGTGGCAGTACCAGACCAGGTGGGCATGACCTCAGGCCCTCAGTGGTGGTCAGGGGTATAGGTTGTAGTAGGCAGCACAGGGCAACCTGCAGTGGTGGGTGTGACGAGCTGACCTCAGGGCTCATGCTAGAGCACAGGGGTCCTACTGTTGGTGTGGGGTTGCTATCAGCAGTCCCGTGCAGGGAGCTCTCAGGCTCTGGGGAATGCACACTTTATCTCCAGGAGTGGCATTGGCTGCAGCGGTGTGCATAGGGAACCTGCATTTGGGATATGCACTGGAGCACAGATGATGTGCCACTGGGTATGGGTGGGGTTGCATCTCACAACCTAGCAGAGAGATTTCAGGCAGGGAGCTCTCAGGTTCTGGAAAGTGTGTGCTTTAGTTCTCTTTGTCCCTGGAGCAACCTTTCTGGTCCACTGCACCATCCTTTCCCTGGGGAGTAGTGCTCCGTGTGGGCTACAGTGCTGGGGACCCTGCAGCACCACTGGGTCCAGCCAACACTGTGCTACTGCAGCCCTCCAATTGGACTCTAGGGGATTCCAGTGAGGGGCCCCAGGTTGTGGGTATGTGGGGACTGTTAGTTTCTAGGACAGGATGCAGTGTGGTAGAGGCTGGGCTCTCGCAGTGGCACTGTACTACAGCTGCTTAGGTCTGGGGGTGGGGTGTGACCCAGCACGAGTCCCCTGTCTGGAGCTATGCCCTAGCAAGCTCTCCAGATCACTGCCCATGCTAATCCCAGGGCCCACATGGGTAAGGAGTTCTCCTGTGGCTAAAATTGCAGTGGTCCCCAATGGGGACCCCTGACAGTTTCTCATTTACCATTTCCCTGCAATAGGGAGCCACTCTGAGCTCCCGGCCTATCCCAGCCAAGCTGGCTGCTCCCTTCCTTCTCCTTCTGTGCCTCAGGTGTTCACCATGACTTCGGTTGAACTCCAGTATTTTCTCCCAGATGTTCTATTTCAGGTGTGATTACCTATTTGCAATTTTGGTTATTCTTTCTGGAGAGGGTGAGTGTCCGATGTTGCTAGTCAGCCATCTTGAAAACCTGTGTTCAGTGTCTTGACTGGTGGTGTATACATGAACCTACACATTATAAGATTGTATAGAACTACATACACACACAAAGATGGATATATTAAAACTGGGGAAATCTAAATAAGATCAGTGGATCGTATCAATGTCAATATCCTGGTTGTGATATTTGTAGATAGTTCTACAAAATGTTACCATTGGGGGAAACTGGGAAAGTGTAGAGGGAGCTCTCTGTATATTTCTTACAACTGTATGTGAATCTATAATAATCTCTGTAATAAAAAGCAAACGAATAAAAAACAAAGTGCAGTGTCCTACAGGTACTTCTGGTTAGAGAAACAAAGTGGGCTAGAATTAACAAACATCTGTATAATCTACAAGTCCTCTTGTAGATTACATGGTGACCCAAATTCTCCATCTTCCTGGATGGTAAAACAGCAAGTTTATAAACTACAGAAAATTCTTGAGAGACTGTATACATGGGCAGAAAAAATGGCTGGAGAGCATCAGTTGTGGGAGTGGAAAGGTAACAAATCTAGACAAAAATCATCTCTGTTTTTCTAACAATGGGTTATTGTAAGAATAATATCCTTGTCAAAAACAATCCTTGAATTGCTGGGGCAAAATGTTGCCCCCTCCGCCAAACTTGCTAATATGCACTTTAGAATGTCTGTTTTTGAAATTCTCCTAAATCCTTAACTTTGTCACGGCATGTTCTTCTCATCTGAATGGAAACCTGGCTTTCCACTGAGAACTATGCTTTCCCAGAAGCCCTCTAAGTAGGCCTCGCTGTTTATTACCCCATACCACTAGGATGAAAATAAACCATGTTTGTTACTTTTAAAATATTCTGAAGTGCACAAGATTTGAAGTCTCAAGTACATGATGCCCTCTTCCTTCCATCCAGCCGCTGCACCTATTTCCATAAGGCCTCATGGTCGTGTCTTGCTACATCTTCTCATGCATGTCTATGGGTATTCACCTTATGACAAAAAAAAAAATGGAAAAAAGCACAACTGTTAGATAACAAGATTTCCAAATTGTAAAAGCCTAGATAAATATTTGGAGGACTCCCTTGGATCATCTTTCCTAGAAATTTGCCTCCCGCTCCATGTAGCCCTGAAATATATTAGTGCCTTAAATTGGAAAGAGTCTTTGAAAAAAAATAAACCACGTTCATTATTTTTTAAATCTTCTAAAGTGCAAAAACAAAAACACAGCACTGCAATTCCACCACCCGAATATAAACCACTTTAAATATTTCTATTTCACTCTCGTTTTTGTGCCTATTTTGAAAAAATACAACTTTCTTTATTTAGCATTGCTACCTTGCGTCCTGCTGTTTTCACTCACCATCGCAATATAACCATTCCTCACGCTGTTTTACATTTTTCAACGTTACCTTAACGGCTACGTGACATTTCACGGTGTCATCGTTCACTTTTCAACTCCCCCTGCAGGACAGCGCAGTGTGCATTTCTGTGCAGAACATCTGGTCCACTAAACTTTTGAAAAAATATACTGCACAAGATTTAAAACCTCACGCATCCAATGCCCTTTCTCCCCCCAGCCCGCCGCGCCGACGTCCACACCGCCTCTACCTGGGCCAGCCGCGCTCCGCCACTTTCGGAAGTCTGGGGCGCGCTTTCGGCGGGGCCAGGGGTGGAGACGTGCAGACGTCGCGAGAGTGGCGTTGCTGGTTTCCCTGGTGACCGTTGCCGGGGCAACGCTTGCAGCCGGCCGGAAGGGGTGGCAGAGCCGCGGCGGTCCCAGAAGAGCAGAGCCGAGAGGCCGCGGTAAGTGCCGGGGAGGGCGGAGGGGCCCGGCCGGAGCCCGGGGGGG
>VBSM01002035.1:4602416-4618247 GCA_008086735.1 Cheirogaleus medius | reverse complement strand
CCTCCGGGACCCCAGGCTGTTGCTGGGGATGCTCGAAGAGAGCACAGTAAAAATAAGTAAATAAATAAAAGAAAGAGGGAAAGAGAAGGAAGAGGAAGGAAAGAAAGTGGCAGGCTGATGGGGGCAAGGGAGGCGCGTTCAGCAAGGGGCCTCAGTCCTTCTTCGCTGGTCCCTGGCTTCCATTCGCTCAACAGCCTCGGAGTGGCACCCACAGCACTCCTGAGTGGGTACCACTCTCCCCACCCCAGGGCTCTACGTTCTACCTGAGCGGAGAGTTCTTTCCATGCAGCTTTAGCCTTAAACTAAAAATTAATTAATTAATTAATTAATAGACTTCAAGCAGTTTTAAATTTACAGAAGCATTGGACAGAAAATACACAGTTCTTTTATATATTCCCCGTTCCCATTTCCTCTTATTAACATCTTGCATTGGTGGGGTACATTTGTTATTGAAAAACCTATATTGATATGTTATTATTGACTAAAATCCATAGTTCACATGAGGGTTCATTGTTTTATGTTTTACAGGTCTATGGGTTTTGCTAAATGCACAATGCCATGTATCCGCCATTGAAGTATCATACAGAACAATTTCACTGCCCTAAAAACCTCTTGTACTGCTCTCCTGTTCATTCCTACCACCACCCACCACCACTGATCTTTTTTACTTTTCTATTATTAATATTTTGCCTTTTCCAGAATGTCGTACAGTTGCAACCCTACAGTATATCGGCTTTTCAGACTGGCTTCTTTACTTAGCAATATGCATTTACTTTTCCTTCATGTCTTTTCACAGCTTGGTCGCTCATTTCTTTTCACCACTGAATAATATTTCCTTCTGCGAGTGTACCAGTTTATCTGTTCACCTGTTGAAGTACATCTCAGTAGTTTCTGAATTTTCTCAATTTTGAATAAAGCTGCCAAGAACAGTTCATGTGCAGGTTTTTTTGTTGTTTTGTTTCTTTGGGACAGTCTCACTCTGTCGTCCTGGGTATAGTGCAGTGGTGTCATCATAGCTCATTGCCACCTCAACCACTTTGTATACCTAGAGTAATTCCTACATACATGGTCATGATGTATAATTCTTTTTATATATTGTTGGGTTCAATTTGCTAATATTTTGTCTATGATTTTTACATCTATGTTCATGAGAGATATTGGTCTGTAGTTCTTTGCTTATGATGTCTTTGTCTGTTTTTGGTATTAGGGTAATGTAACCTCGTCGAATGAGTTAGAAAGTGTTACCTCTGTTTCTGTATTCTGGAACAGATTCTAGAGAATTGATATCCTTTGTTCCTTAAGTGTTGGGTGGAATTTACCAATGAGCCATCTAGGCCTGATGCTTTTTGTTTTGGAAAGTTATTAATTATTGATTCAATTTCTTTCAGAGAGATAGGCCAATTCAGATGTATCTATGTTTCTTTGTATAAGTTTTGGCAGATTGTGTCCTTTAAGGAATTGGTTTATTTCATCTAGGTTAGCAAATTTGTGGCATGTTACAGTTGTTCTTTTATTATTATTTAAATGTCCATGGAATCAGTAGCAATGACCCCTCTTTCATTTCTGATATTAGTGATTTGTGCTTTCTCGCTATATATATATTTATTTATTTATTATTTTTTTGGTTAGCCTGGCTAGGAGTTTATCTGTTTTATTGATCTTTTCAAAGAACCAGCTTTTGGTTTGGTTGGCTTTCTTTATTGTTTTCCTGTTTTCAATGTCATTGATTTCTGCTCTGATTTTTTTTTTTCTTCTACCTACTTTGGATTTAATTTCCCCTTCTTTTTCTAGTTTCCTAAGGTGGAAGCTTAGATTGTTGATTTAGATCTTGCTTCTTCTTCTCTTGTATGCATTCAATGCTATAAATTTTCTTCTAATCATTACTTTCATGACAAATTTTGATAGATTGTTATTTTCATTTGGTTCAAAATATTTTAAAATTTCTCTTGAGACTTCTTATTTGACTGATATGTTATTTAGAAGTGAGTTGTTTAATCTCCAAATATTTTGGGATTTCCATCTATTTTTCTGTTATTAATTTCAAGTTAAATTCCATTTTTGTCTCTGAACATACTTTATATGATATCTTTTTTAAAAATGTTGTTAAGATGTGTATTATGTGTGTGTCACAGAATGTGGTCTATTTTGGTGAATGTTCCATGTGAGCTTGAGAAAAATGTGTATTCTGCTGTTGTTGAATGAAGTGTTCTATGCATGTCAATTAGTTCCAGTTGGTTGATGGTGCTGTTCAATTCAACTACATATTTACTGATTTTTTGCCTGCTGCATATGTTACGCATTTTAATATTGTTCCACAGTTCTTAGATATTCTCTGCTGGTTTTTTTGTTTGTTTGTTTTTGTTTTTCATTCTTTTTGCCATTGCATTTCAGTTTGGGAGGTTCCTTTTGACCCATCTTCAAGCTCACTGATTCTTTCCTGTGTCCAGTCTACAGATGAGCCCATCAAAGGCATTCTTCATTTCTGATACAATGTTTCTGATTTCTAACATTTCCCTTTGATTATTTCTTTTAGTTTCCATCTCTCTGCATGTAGTACCCATGTGTTTTTGCATGTTGTCCACTTTTTACATTAGAGCCTTTAGCATGTTAATCATAGTTATTTTAAATTCTGAGTCCAAAATCTTTTTCATGCCTGATTCTAGTTCTGATACTTGCTTTGCCTCTTAAGACTGTGTTTTTGCCTTTTATAGTAGCATGCATTGCAATTTTTTCTTTTCTGCTGAAATCCATACATGATTTATCAGGTAATAGGACTTGAGGTATGTAAGCCTTTAGTATGAGGTATTTTGTATATCTGGCTAAGAGATGGGCTATATTTACTATTTGTTGTAGCTCTGGTATCAGAGGCTAAAATTTCCTATAGTGTCCTTGTTTTTTGTTTCCTCTCCTGTCTTTGGGTTTTCCTAGAGACTCCTTAAAAAGGATCTGAGGCTTACAGTTCTTTTAGCTACAGTCCTGCTATTATATAGGAACCCTACTGATGTGGTAGTTAAGTGTGGAGGGAGGGGAAATGCCCTGTGATTAGATCTCTGTATTTTAGTGAAGCTGATCTGGGTATTTCCTCGTCTGTTAAGGTCTATTAACTTTGGTCAACCCCAGTCAGCCAGCCTCTAATAAAATAGCCTTCCTTGAGGACAGGCCTTATTAAAGAGAACAGAGAACTTTGGGCATATTTCAAAAGGGTTACTTTTCTCCTTCTTCTGCCAAAAGCATGAGGAGATTTTTCCTCTGATCTTCACAGTGAGAACCTGGTAGGGCTCCTGGAAGTAAAAATTATGAAAGTGTGATGGCCCCCTAAGACTGGACCCCTTGGAGTTTTAAACTCCCAAGCTAGTCTACACTGAGCCTCCAGCAATTCATCAGTCACAGGTTAGTGTTCCTACTGATACTGGCTCTAACCGTAAATTGCATCATATAACCTGTGATTCCCCAGATTCACCTGTGTCTCTAGTTTTCAGGGCAGCAGTCTGCCCTGTGTCTCAATTCTCTGATGGATCTAAGTTCTATTGATTTTCAGCTGTCGACGTTCAGTTTGTTTAGCTTTTTTCTTGTTGCGAGGATGGGAGTAACAACTTCTAAACTCTTTACATATCAGATCAGAAACCAAAACTTCTGTTCAGCTTTAACTTTTGAACCTCTCTGTGCCTCAGATTCTACTACTTGAGTCCAGAGGAAATAACAAGACTTGGCCATGCCCCAGAGCACCACAGGTAGAAGACACAAAATGTTATTAAGAATGATTTTAAGGGATTATGCTTTTTAAAGCATTTGTTACAATTACTTGTGGATAGCCTCTTCACAGATACAGTAGCTGGTTACCAAGGATAGTTGACTAAAGAAAGCCAAATTTATTCATTTATTCCAGAAATATTTATTGAGAACCTGGTGTGTGTCAAGTACTGTTACAGGTACTATAATGCAACATGAAAAAAATTGATAGCAATGTGGGAGAAAACAGATAATAGATAGGTAAAATATGCTGTATGTCAGATGGCAAAAAGTGTGATGAAGAAAAATAAACCTGGGCAGGAGAGTTCAGGGAGTAGAAGCAAGGAAGGGGATGCAGCGTTAAATAGGGTGGTCAGGGCAGGTCTCCCAGAGAAGATGCCACCCCCCTTTTTTTTGGTGGCAAAATTATTTTTCTTTCAAGTTTTATTACTATCCATTTAAAATTGTCCTCAGTGCTTTATAATAAAAAGCATTTTTTCTATTTTTAAAATTTGTTTTTATTTTAGCATATTACAGGGGTGCAAATGTTTAGGTTACGTGTATTGCCCTTGCCCCACCCGAGTCAGAGCTTCAAGCATGTCCATCCCCCAGATGGTGCACACCGCACGCATTAGGTGTGTATATGAGAAGATGCCCTTTGAATAGAGACCTGCCCAAGGTCAGGGAAGAAGCCATGTGACTACCTGGGGAAGAATGTTCCGGCAGAGGGAAAATTCAATGCAAAAGACTGTCAGTTTAATGTATTCTTGATAACACAGGGTGGGTTGGAAGGGGAACCAGGTTACACTGGGCGCTCGTTTTGTGCTGAAGTGGGCATGGTCTGAGTTCTGTGTTAGCAGACTAATGTGTAGAGAACAGACTATGGGATGGAGAGCAAGGGCACATGCAGGGACATGAGTCAGGTGGCTATGGTAATGATCCAAGTAGATAGATGATGGTTCTTGGTCCAGGGTGGTTTAGGTGGAGAAGATGAGAAGTGTTCAGATTCTAGATATATTTTAAAGGTAGAATCAAGAGAATTTGCTGATGGATTGGATGCGCAAGAGGTATAGGGAGGACAGATCCTTAGTCATTCTTCATTTTTGCCACAGGACTTTTGCACATGCCCCTATGCCCCAAATGCTTTTCTTATAGTTAACTCCTGCTTGTACTTCATGGACACCGCCCCACCCAGACTATGTCAGACCCCTGAGAGAGGCTCTCAGCACCAGGTACCTCTCCTTCAGAGCATCAGAGTTATCATCGTATGCTTACTTGCATGGTCATTTGATCAATATCTGTCTCCCCTAGCTGCCTATGTGCTCTATAAGGACAGAGCTTTGTCTGTAACTGTGCTGTGCCAGTAAGTATTTGCCAAGTGATTCTTTGACCCACATCCTATGTGAGCAAATGAATCTAAGTTGAGTGCTGCTAGGGCCAAAGTTGCTGTTGTGATTCTTTTATTTATTTGTGGCACAGATGTTAATTTAGCACTCAATGCACACCTATGCTGGCTTGTACAGCAGAGACAGGATTCAGAGATGAACATGACAGTTTCTAGCTTCAAGGTGGTAGAAGGTGACAAAAAGTTTCCCAGTCACTGTTCTAGATGCCCCAGAATACAAACAAGCACATCTTTGTGCCTGTTTTCAATGTATACCGCACTCTCATGGAACAGTCAGGAGTCAGGCAGGGCCAAGGGACATTTTGAGAAGTTTAGCTTTAGCCTTAGTGTTAAGTGCTTTTAAAAAGCACTTATGGTTCCTGGGAACCAGCAACCTCCACTGAGATCCTGTTGTCCTTGGTCAAGAGTCATCCTTGACTTGCAGTTAAGCTGTTTGGGAAGAGAGGAAAGAATGTGTTCTGGGGTCCATCTCAGAGGGGTTCCTGGCATCTGCCTCTAACCACGGTTTCCTGCCCCCGTGGCCTCTGCCCTAGCCAACCCTAGGGTTCACACACCTGCCCCTGTCTCTACCTGGTGACACCTACTCACCTCTATCTGTTCCTGTCTGTCTCTTCTTCCTCCCTCTTCCCCTTCCTTTGCTCCCACCTCCTCCTCACTCTACACCTTCTCCCTACGCTCTAGGTCTCAGGCACCTGAGGCTTCAGCCCAGGCTGCCATCCTGAGCCCCAGACCCACCTAGCCAGCTGCCCACCGAACATCTCCATGTGGAAGGCCCAGGACGTCTCGAACCCAACGGTCCATCACCTTGTCCAAAGCCTGGAAAATTGCTTCTACGCCAGCACCTGCTTTCGCCCCAGTCACTCAAGCCCGAACCCCCAGGATTCCCCCTCTGCTTCTGTGCACACCTGCCCTCAGTCCCTTCCATTTGGCAGCAATTGCTGTTCCCCCTTCTCCATCTCCACTGCCACAGTTTTGATTTATACCCACATTCCTTCCCAGAGACCCCTCCCAGCTAGGCCCTTTGCCTCCAGCTTCACAAAAAGCAAGTGTAATCCTGTGTGCACCCTCTGGACTTCCCCAACACCGCAGGATAAAGTCTATGGCTCCTTAGCTAGGCGGATCAGACCCCCTTCCAGTGCCTCCCCCAATCTCTGCCTTGCCTTCTGGCTATCCTCAGCCCTTCTCACCATGCTCATCACATTCTCCCTGCAGTGCTTTTCTTCTAGCAGGAGATCCCTCCACCCAAACCCAGGCACCCTCCCTCCCCTCCCCCAGGCTAATTTCTTCAGCACTCAGCTTCAAGTTGACTGAGGTACCTGCCTCTCCTGCAGCATCTGTCTCCCCAGCCAGCCTCTCAATCCCAGCTGAACATTAGACTCACCTGGGAAACTTTAAAAATAGACACCGGGGCCACAGCCTAGACCAATCAAATCCAAATCTCCACTGGCCTCAGGCGTAGCACAGAGCAGATGCTAATACCCTGGGGGCAGTTGGACCACTGGTGTCCTCTCAGTGCAGACATGATTGTCTCCACGAGGCTTGACACCCCTTTTCCTACAGTGAAAATGATAATAATTGCCATGCATTCTCCCTCACTTAATCCTTACAACATCCTGGTGAAGTTCATTTTACAGATGAGGATACTGAAGCAAAGAGGTTAAGTAATGTTCCCAGGGCACAGTGTACATCCAAGAAATACCAGTTCCCCAGTGACTTCAAGGACAAGTTGGGAGTAGAAAAGGAAAAAATCTTTGTGAGTTACTGTGTTCATTCCTTCAGTGACACTCCTACAAACATTAATTTAAGGCTTACTCTGGACAAGATGCTGAGAATTAATAAATGAATAAGACATAAGACCCCTGCCCTTAAGAGGTCTTTTTGTAAAGGAAAGGAATGTAATAAAATCATAGATCATTATAATACATTGAGATCAGGGGACGCCCTAGTGATTCTGGGAGTCCACAGAGTGCCCTGTAGGGAATCCTAAAGGCTAAGCGGGAGTTAGTGGGAAGGCAAAAGGCTAGGGTGGGGAGGCCTGGGGACAGGCATCCCAGGCAGGGGAGTGGCTGAAGCCAGCCTCTGAGATGCTGCCAGGCTTAATCCTTAGCCAAACATCTGCAGGGGCTTGTGGGAAATGAAAGTGGGTGAATTCAGCAGGTATAAGAAAAAGAATAACATTTACACGCAGTGGTAATGGGCGGCCGATGTGCCAACTGCAGCATCTGGAAGTGGCGGGGACAGTGGTTGGATGGAAAGAACACGCCCTGCCCAGAGGGGACTTCCTCTGCCCTGCAACTGCGGTCCATGTGGGACAGTGGGCCCAGCATTGCCAGGTCTGTAAACTTTTAAAAAAGAAGCTGGAAATCTGTATTTAATTGAAATCTAAAAGTCTTTCAATGTTGGCAACACATTCAAATCCTAACACGCCATTCGTGAGTCAAACAAAAATGCCTGTGGGATGTGTTAAATTTAGCCTAGAGTCGCCTCCTTGTATACTTGGAGTTTGGCCTAACGGTTTCTCTGTACCTAGTGAACTGTAACCTAGCTGGATGCGTAAACAGACTGTAACCTACTCTTGTACCAATCACAGGTGGCCAGCTGTTCAGACCGTGTTCAAAGAAGGCAGGTGCTGAGCTGTAACCACCCCAGCTGTTTCTGTGCCTCACTTCAGTTTTCTGAACATCGCTTTCCTTTTCCAGTCCATAAATGTTATCCGACCATGTGGCAGCCCTGGGGTCACTCTGAACCTATTCTGGCTCTGGGGGCTGCCCGCTTTGCGAATCATTCTTTGCTCAATTAAACTCTGTTAAATTTAATTGGTCTAAAGTTTTTCTTTTAACAGATGGATACAGCCTTGGGCCAGCCAGAGGGGCCCCCCATGAATCCTGGCAGGGTCTTGCAGAGGCAGGAGCCACTTAGATCTGCTTTTAGAAAGGTCTCAGATGGTCATTGGGATTAGAGGGACAAAGGCAGAACCCAGGGTGCTAGGGTGGCTAGAGAGGTGGAGAGACACTGGGAGGACACCTCTGGAGCAGACAGGAAATGGGGTGCAGAGGAGGTGACCTTGTGATGTGAAGGCAGTAGGTGCAGAGGCTAGAGGCAGCTGTGTTATAGGGCTTGATCACTGTGGGCCCAGCAACCAAGAAGGCTTTCTGCTCGTGGGTCATGTCACAAGCATCACTATGAGGGACAGCGAGGAAGAGGGGGAAGGGAGTCCTCAAGAGAGACCAGCAGGAAGGAAGAAAATAATTTTTGTTTCTATCAGTCCATAGATGACAAAGTATTTTCATACTGCCCTTTGCATTTGGCATTCACAGCACATCCGTGGCCTCCATGTCATCATCTCCTGCTTATTGAAGAAAGGACTGAGGCCCAGAGAGGTCTAGAAACTTTTTAGACTCACACAGCTGGCAGAGAGCCAAGCCCACCCAGGTGCTACGTCAGCTCAGGCCACCCATACAGTAGCCCAGGCCAGCAGCATCCAATGCCAGGCTGTGCCCTGACCAATGACAGCAGGATCCCTGGGCATGCTGCTTGGGTGTCAGTATCTTTAGAGCTCCCCAGGTGATCCCAGTGTGATCCACTGGGAGATCCAGTGAGAAGTGCTGCTTTACATGCCGGTCACAGCCTGCAGTTTGTTTTCCTGACTCGCTGTCGACCCAGAATGGTTATTAATAGCTCTTCCTTTCATTTTCCAAGGTAACCCAGTTTAGAAAGTGAAAAATATGTTTTCCCTTTTTATAATCTACAAAAAGTAGGGAATCACAGGATAAATTTATTTTTAAACTGTATTAGTTACACTTTCAAATAATAGCCTCAATAGGGTTTTCTTCAATCTCTAGACACCTTTTCAGGTGAAATTCCTCTAAATTGGGTTGGTGCACTAATAGCCTACAGTCCAAATCCAGCTCACTGCCTGTTTTGGTAATAAAGTTTCATTTATTGGCTTATAATTTTTATAAGCCAATAAATATATAATATTTATGTAAGTTATACGTGTTAGAAGGTAACATAGCCACACTCATTCATTTAAGTACGTCTCTGGCTACATTCTGCTACAGTGGTAGAGTAATAGTTATGACAGAATTCATATGGCCCAAAAGCCTAAAGTATTTACTGTCTGGCCCTGTACTTATTTGCTGTACCCTGCCTAAATTTAAAACACGGAGTCCAATTAAGTCACATTATATCCTTGTGTATCCCATCTTTTTGGACACCGTGTGGTGGCTGTGGCTGTTACACATTCAGCAGAAGAGTCCAGGAGTTCCCATAGTTTAAGGGTCCCCAGGACCACTGCCAGTTTCAATGACTTGCGAGAACTCAGAAAAGCCGTTGTACTCACAGTTACTGTTTATTACAATGAAATAATACAGATCAAAATTAGCAAAGAAGGGGCACATAGGGCAGAGTCCAGGAGACACCAGGCACAAGCTTCCAGTTGTCCTCTCCCAGTGGACTCAGGCAGACAGTGCTCGCTTCTCCCAGAAACAGTGTGTGGCAGCATGCACAGAGTATCATCAATGAGGGAAGCTCGCCTGAGCCTCGGTGTCCAGAGTTTTTATTGGGAGATGGTCACATAGGCAAGGTTGACCTTAGTCACTCAATCTCCAGCCCCTCCAGAGGTCAAGTTGATACCACATATGGGGGTCCAAGGCCCCCAGGTGAAGAAAGACAAACCTATCAGGAAGAATAGTCCAAGGGCTTAGGCTAAGTCATCGCTTAGGAGCAAGTCAAGTGCCAGACCTTTCTTTGGAATGTTCAGGGTGTGGACAACCCAGACTTCCTGAGTTAATTCTTTCGGTTTCTCTTATTGGGCAGAGCTACCTGGTAAGGAGTTCCAACATAACACCAGCTCCTGCTTTTGCCTGACTTTTGCCTGACCCGTGGCTCAGTCCACAGCACATTAGAACCACCTGGGCAGCGCTTAAACAGCCCCATGCCTGGTGTCCCCTCCAGACTAACGAAATTGGATTCTCTAGGGCATCAGTATTTTTAGATTGTATCTCTTGGGATTCAATATTGAGACAGTTTTAGAGCCACTGGGTACAGGCTCCCTGTGGGCAAGGTACAGATAGAGCAGTTGAGGCTGTTTGGGCAGGGAGAGCATTCCTCCTGGGGGGTCAGTAAAGGACCATGGTATTCGTGCTGGCATGGGAGGACCAGCAAGATTTAAGTCTTGGAGGAGAAGGAGGTTTAGGGAAAGAGGAGCAAGTTGACTAAATTAGCTAGAACTCGGCATTGTGAAAGAGAAAACAGACTAGAAGGAGAGTCTGAGGCCAAATCCTCCAAATCCTTTAATGCTATTGGCCTTGGTTTTGTGACTAATGGGCATCTGCTAAAGCTTTGGGCGCAGGGGCCTAGAGCTGAGCTTCAGAGAAACTAGTCCCTCAGTGAATGCAGGCGGGACTGCACATGGGGTCCGGAGGAGGAGTGTGGGAAGCGAGGGCTGTAGGAGCCTATTCGATGAGTCCTGGGGACAGAACCGTCATCATTTGTTCACCAAGTGTTCATTTCATGTCGGCGACATGCCAGGCCCTGTGTTACAGGCACTGAGGGTACAGCAGTGAACAATGCCCAGTGCCTGCTGCTGTGAAGCTGGTGGGGAGGGAGAGAGGCAGTCAACAAGTCAACAGATAAATAAGTAACATGTCAGGTGACTCTGCATGCTACAGAGGAAGATATAAAGGAAAAGGGTGTGGGGAGTGAGGGTAGGGATCCTTTCTACAGTAGGGTGTGAGGAAGGCCTCTGATAAAGTGACATTTGAGAGGAAATGAGTGAGGTGGGTGTCTGGGAGAAGGCATTCCAGGGAGAGGCAACAGCAAGTGCAAAGGCCCTGAGGTGGTTGTAAGCATGGTAACGAGAGCACTGTCAGTGGGAATGGAGGTATGGGGACAGATTTGGGGACAAGATTTATGATTAATAATTGGATATTAGGTGGATGATGTGGCTTGAGGTTGGTTTAAGGCAGGGATGCTTAACACTGGCTGCACTTTGAAATCGTGTGGGAGGCATTTAAAAATTCCGGTGTCTGTGCTCTATTATCCCATTTATGTGAAATTCAAACAGACAAAACATCAAGAATGTATAAGGAACTCTGACCACTCAGTAATAAGACAATACAATTAAAAATGGGCAAAAATGTGAATAGACGTATCACAAAAGAAGATGTACAAATGGCCAGTAAGCACATGAAAAGATGCTCGACATAACTAGTCAGCAGAGAAATGCAAATTAAAACCACATTGAGGTGGGCTATGGTGGTGAATGCCTGTAATCCTAGTACTTTGGGAGGCTGAGGTGGGAGGATTGCTTGAGGCCAGGAGTTTGAGACCAGCCTGGGCAACATAGTGAGACCCATCTCTACAAAAAATTAATAATTAGCCTGGCATGGTGATGTGTGCCTGTAGTCCCAGCTACTCAGGAGGCTGAGGCAGGAGGATCGCTTGAGCCCAGGAGTTTGAGGTTGCAGTGAGCTATGTTTGCACCATTGTGCTCTAGTCTGGACAACAGAGCAAGACCCTCTCTCAAAAATAAAAATTGAGATACAATTATATACCAATAAGAAAGACTATGATTTAGACTGACCATATTAAGTGTTGACAAGGATGGAGCAACTGAGACTCTCATACATTGGTGGGAATGTAAAATGGAACAGCCACTCTGGAAAACAGTTTAGCAATTTCTTACAAAGTTAAACATAAATTTACCATATAACCCAGAATTTTCACTTCTAGGAATTTGCCCAAGAGAAATAAAAACGTACATTCACACAGATACTTTCTTATATATGCATGTTCATAATGACTTTATTCATAATAGCCCAAACTGGAAACAGCTCAGGTGTCCAACAGCAGGTGAATGTATAAGCAAACCGTGGTTTATCTATACAATGTAATATTCCCCAGCAATAAAAGGGAATGAACTAATGATACATGCAACAATATGGGCGAATCTCAAAAAGGAAGTGCTGAGCAAAAAAGCCAGACACAAAAGACTAACTACTATACGATTCCAGTTATATGAAATTCTAGAAAAGGCAAAATTGTAGTGAATAAAAACAAACCAGAGTTTGCCTAGCATTGGGACTGACGGGGAGACTGACTGCAAAAGGGGCAGAAAGGAGATTTCTGGGGTGATGAAGATGTTATTTCATGATGTTGTGGTGGTTTACACAGGTGAAAATATTTGTCAAAACTCATTTGTACACATAGAGTGTCTTTTATCGTGCATAAATTATACTTCAATAGAGCTGCTTAAAAAGAAACCAGACAAAACTCATCTTCAATGGCAGAGGTAGGAATAATGGTCACCTTGGGGATAATTTCCTGGAGGAGGTACAAAGTAGCCTGCTCGGGGGCTGGAAGTGCCCCATACCTTGATCCGGGTGGTCACCACAGGGGTATATATCTGTGGGAATATTCATTGAGCTGTATGCTCAGGATTTATGCACTTTACTGTATGTCAGTTGTACCTCAATTTAGAAAAGAAAAAGAAGTAATGATGTCCAAGCTTCATTCCTATAAAGTGGGATTTCATTGGTCTGGGGATGGGCCCAGGCATTATTATACTATAGGAGTTCCTAGGGGGTTCTATGTCCAGCCATAGTTGAGAGTCACTAATTTAAGGGACAAGCAAGGATCAAGTGTTGAGTCTGAGTGATGGAGAGTATTCTGATGCCATATGCAGTTCAGTAGCATGTTCAGGGCCGGGCGAGGATGCTCAGCTCGGCTTTGGCTTTCAGATGATGTGAAGTAAGGGTGGGGCTTCCGAGCTTCTGCATGGACACGATGCAAAGCTAAGCTGTAAACTCCAGGGTTGGGGGCTGCAGACAGGACTGGCTGCTGAGCCCTCTGTGTGGAGTTTACTCTAGCTCAGGCTGCTTTTCTGACTCCTAGGGCAAGATGGCAGCTGATGAAGGCTCACAGGACACTTTGCGGCTCCAATTCAAGGCGATGCAGGAGATGCAGCACAAAAGGTTGCAGAAGCAGATGGAGAGAAAGAAGGAAAAGGAACTGAGCCTCAAAAGCAAAGCTGCTGACCAAAAAGAGCCTTTGGAGGTCTCAGATGGCCTCAGCCTTCTCCAGGCAGAGGAGCAAAACTCAAAAAACAGCTTTGAGCAGAGGTAAATTCAAGTTTGAACTCTCCCAGGAGCATTGCAGGGAGGTAGAGAGAAGCAAGGGGAGAAATGATTGCGGCCGTGGGTTGACTAGATGTGGGTTTATACATTGAAACATTGAGTTTTGATACAAAAGTTATTCAAGAAGACTCTTGCATCTTATAGATCTGTGTTCCTATGGACATAATTTGATATGTTTTTAAAAAATTATTTAAAGTCAAATTTGAAAAATGTAAAATCATCAAGTTATAGTTTATTTGCTTGAATTTTCTTTTGCAGTCTTCTTTCATGAAAACCATGTTTGGGTTTCCAAGCTGGTTGGCTCCAAATCAGTAGATGATCATTAGATGACCATTGCTCTAAATCTCACCTGGGATCATTCACCCGTGCCAATTTCCCTTTCCTGACATATAACAACACATAAACATACTCTGTCCTAAAGAAGCTCTTGGTGGAATTTTTATAGTTCGTGGAAAAGTTGAAAGGAGTCCAGAATCTTCTCACTTCATTCTAAATTCAACAATGTTACACAGATACATATGGATTTATGCTGGTTTTTAGAAGCAGGAGTCTGTATTGAAACAAAATCTTCTACTAGTCATTTTGCTAAAAAAAAAAAAATCACAACATGTTTTGAACTGTCTCTTTGCTTTTGGTTTTGCCCAGAATCTATTTTCTCCATCTTCAAATTCTACTTTTTATGGTTTCTCAGCTTTCAACATGTTCTACTTAAAATGCTAATTGGAAAAAAAGATTTCTCAATAATTGAAAAAATTTATATGACTCTTAAATATTAGCTCTAAGTTAACCCCAGACCTGTTTCCAAATGTCCTGTCCCCAAATCAGAGAAACTGGAATTGGTGGAGATTTAAGCCATTGGTGAAATAATTATAACAACAACAATAATAGTAACTGTTACCTAATAATTACTGTTACCTATAACTTATTTACTTCCCAAGCAGTTGTCTCCAGGGAGCCTGTTCTATGCCTAACATAGAAGTGATCACAGACCCATCAGTCATGGGTTTCTCATGTCTTAAAGTTCTGAAAAAAGCCTCACAAGACAACTTGTAATATATAAAATCAACTACCTGTTCTACTGTTTTGTCAGATTTACCTGAAACCTAGAGACCTAGCCTCAATTTAAGGCTTAGAAAATTCTTTTTGGTCTTTAAATACACACACACACACACACACCCCACAGAAACTATAATAAATTTGTTAAATGCAGCTAAAGTGATAGAAGGAAATTTATAGCCTTAATTATAGTTGCATTTCACAGGTTTTGATATAACTTCTGTGGTCAATCAATTCTAAATGCTTTATAACGCATATAATTTATTCCTGACCCATTAATAATTTAGGAGTGTGCATTTTTTTTAGTTCCAAACATATAATAGGGGTTGAATATGTTTATTTTATTTTTTGCTATTTTTAAATCATTGATTCCTAATATTAGTCAATCATCATTAGAAAAAACGGTCTGTGTAATATCATTATTTGCAGTTTGCTAAAATTATCTTCGTACCCTATCATAAATACATTTTAATGCATGTCCCACAGATAATTGGAAGTAGAATGAATTCTCTGAGTGGGGGTTTTATGTAGCCCTCTGTTGAAGCCAGCTAATAAACAGTGTTATTCGAACTTTCTTTCTCCTTTTACACTCTTGTGTGTGTGTGTATGTGTAGGCTTAATCCCTCGGTTCTGAGAACAGTGTGTTAAAGTCTGCTCATCTGTTCCCTTAATTTCTCTTTCCTTTTTTGTACAAACCAGTTCTTATCGCCACCTAGTGCCCGACCCAGGTACAGCAAAGCTGGGCAGTGGACGCTTGACCCCCCGCCCACCTGTCCCTGAGAAGGAGCAGTAATGCCGCCTTTGCCTTGCAGGGTGCTTGAAGACGAGGTCGAGCAGCTTCAAGGTGAGCTCAGGGAAACAGTCGATGAGAATGGGAGGCTGTATAAGCTGCTGAAGGAAAAGGATTTTGAAATCAAACACCTCAAAAAGAAAATAGAAGAGGACAGATTTGCCTTCACAGGTAGCTCCACCATTGCTGTGACAGGCCTGGCCTTGCAGTCCAGGGACTTCACGCAGGGCAGACAGCAGGTTCCAGAGGGCCGGTGCCCGAGAGAGTGCCAGGGGTCAGTTGTCCAGGTGAATCCTGGCAGTGAGGGAGGAGGTAGAGGAAGAGAGCAGGCCCAGGGAGGCCAGCACACCAGGCAGTGGGAGCACAGGGGTCAGCGAGGACAGGAGAGGCAGCAGGCAAGCATCCCAGGCGGTGCTGGTGACCCAGCTGGGACGCATGACAAGGGTTCTCCGTCATGCTTGCAGCATGCTCGGTGGGCTGGCAGGATCCATTTCCTCTTGGTGCCTTGGCTCAGATGTTATGTCGTAGACATTTAAAAAGCCCCAGTAGAGGCAGATGTTAACTCTACAGCACCTGCGGTTGCTGCTCCAGAAGGGTGGAGGAAACGGGGCAGTCACCTGTCCCAGGAGGATTTCCTGGGACCCACCCACTCTCGGCAGGGCTTAGGCTGGGCGTTGGCTCTGTTGGTGGAGACCTTGACCCCATGAGCCTGG
>VBSM01002035.1:4586408-4602316 GCA_008086735.1 Cheirogaleus medius | reverse complement strand
CAGTGCTGAATTAAAAAGCAAGGGGAATTTGGCATCCTATAAAGGCTCTTGGTGGCCTAATGCACCTCCCTCCATTCCTTGGCCTTTTCTAAAACAAAAACCACACTGAAGGCAAGGCTTCGTGTTGTGAGGAAAAGACCCGCTCAGCCTGGCTGAGGATGCAGCTGTGGAGGTGGGGCAGCTTGCACGTTCGTAAGCTGTAGAGAAGCTGATGGCCTCCAGGGGGAGCAGGAGATACATCTCCACCCCGCAGACGTGGGAGACAGACCTGGGCGGGCTCCCTCCTCCCAGCCTGGCCCCTTGTTCTCTGTCTCTTGCTGTCTCTGCCAATTAAGACTTGTTCATGGCCTCATTTGACTGCCATCTCTCACTCTCCATGAAAACCGCTTAAACCCCGTCCTCACTCTGAAGCCACCGTTTCTGATTTCCAGCCTCACATTTGGAGAGAAAAGTCTGGCCCGTTTATGTTTTTAAACCACGCCACAAGTGACAGGCTACTCCCACTGATGGATTGGTTTTCTTTGGCTGGATTTTTAGTGATCGCTTTAGTTTTTTATTTGTTTACTATGTTTCTTTGTACAGTTTTTTAGCGATTGCTCTAGTGATTACAAAGTACAGACCTTTTCAGTCTGTGTGAAGTGGAATGTAGTCTGCTTCCAGTGGAATGTAGAAACTTCGCCACGCTTTACCTCCCCCTCATATTGCAGTCTTCGTATGCATTACATCTATATGTTGAAAAATCCCACCAGACAGTGTTATGATTTTTGCTTTCAACCATTCTAAATAAAGAACTTTAAGACAAAAAACATCCATTATAGTTATCCAGATATTTTGCATTTCTGTGCACGCCCCTTCACTGCTGCCTCCACTCACCACAGGGTTGCAGCTTCAAGAGTGGGGCTTGCCTGGAGACAGGGCTGGGAGAGAATAGGAAAGAAAAAGAGGCTTTCCCCCATTCTCTCTGGGGTGCCCTTCCTGCTTTTTGGACCAGAGAGGCCTTCTCTTGGACCTCTTTCTGATGGCTAGTTCGAGAACCTGTGCTGTTTTTGAGTCCTGGGAGGAAATCCTAATCCAGGAAACGCACCACTGGCCCATTTGTGCTTCCAGGTCTGGTTTCCTTCCCCGCTATACTTGCTAACAGTGACTTTCAGCACCCTCAGACGGCTGCTCCGCACATCCTGTCCAGGGTTTTAGGTTGCGCTCAGCGAGAGAGACAGGGTGGAGTGTGTTTACTCCTTCTTAACCAGAACCAGAACCTCTGCTGAAATTGTGTTCCTTTAACTGCTAGAGTTGATGATTTTCCCAGTGATCCCTTAATATCTTTCCTCCCACGTGGCCTATTCAAGGAGCCAAGTGTGCTATCCTTGTGCCGAATGGCGCCTGTCCTCTCGGTGCTCCCAGGCTCCCGGTCTGTTCCGAGCCCTTTCTCTCGGGCGTCCTTGTCCTCTGCAGCAGACACGGGGCTCCCAGGGCTGCTACTCCTAGTTGTCCTGCTCGCTGCCTCACCCAGGCCAGCAGGAGCAAGTGCCTCTGTTTGCTTTTCACCAGTTGTCACGCTCCATCTCGTTCTGAGGCATGTCACAGTCATGTTAAAAAGCAGGGCTAGAGGCCGGGCGTGGTGGCTCATGCCTGTAATCCTAGAACTTTGGGAGGCCGAGGCAGGAGGACTGCTTCAGACCAGCAGTTTGGGACCAGCCTAAGCAAGAGCAAGACCCCATTGCTACAAAAAAATAGTGAAAATTAGCCAGGCATGGTGACACATGCCTGTAGTCCCAGCTACTTGGGAGGCTGAGGCAGGAGGATCGCTTGAGCCCAGGAGTTTGAGGTTGCTGTGAGCTATTATAATGCCACTGCACTCTAGCCAGGGTGACAGAGTGAGACTCTGTCTCAAAAAAAAAAAAAAAAAGAAAGAAGTAAGGCTAAAAAGTAGGACTGCAGGTTACTCACTGCTGGAGTGTCGGAAGCATTCAGGGAACTTGCAGACCATCAGACCACGTCTGCCATTGCACAGATGGGGGAACTCCACTCCAGAGAGGGCAGAGGACTGCCAAGGTCACCCAGCTAGTCAGTGAGTGACTATGCTGGGCTAGCTCCACTGCCTGCCTAGGGTACAGCCCCACCCCATGCGACTTCCCCCGTTCCCAGCCCTCCAGCTGCCCCTCCTACAGCCTCCTTCCCTTGATATTCCTCAGATACTCCAAGCAAATTCCACCCTCTGCCTAGAACACTCTTCCTAGTTGAGAACAGTCTTGTTCATGGCATGAGCCCTGACTTCATTCATTCAGGTTTCTGTTCACACATTACCTCCCGAGGGAGGCCTTTCCTGACCACTCCATCTACTATAAAATAGCATCTCCCCATCACTCGCATCCCCTTGCCCAGCTTCTGTTTATTTCCTGGCACTTATTCCTCCTAGAAGTTATAATACACATTTACTTCTTCGATTTTTTATTACCCGTCTCCACTACTAGAATGTAAACTCCATGAGTCTTTTTTACTCACCACTGCATCCCTGACACCGAGAGGTCCAGCACTTGGGAGAAACTCAGTAAATATCTGCTAAATGAATGTATGCATTAGAATTGGTTCGGTGTTGCCACAGAATTCTCTACAAGAAACAACCCCATAATCTCAGCAGCATTTAGCAGTAAGCGTTTATTTAGCTTTACTATCTGGGGGGTGGTTGGGATTGGCTGATCTGGGCCAGGCTTGGCTTGGGTGGTTCAGCTCTGTTCCGCCCTTTACCTCTTCTTCTTCTTCTCGAGAGCAGCCAGCTGACCTGGATGTGTTCTTCTTGTGGAAAGGGCATAAGCAAACACAAGGAGTTGAACTGCACAGGTGCTTTTCAAGCCTCTACCTGTCCCTTATCTCTTAGCATGCCATTGGCCAAAGCAAGTCACACGGCTGAGCCTAGAGTCAGGCAGGCATAGAAGAATTCAGGAGACTACACCCTACTCACTGGAGGGCACAGCAGAATTGGAGGGAATAGGGTGTGGATGTGTAACACTACCCCTGGGGATGGCATAAAGCATCGGAGCATTAAACCTGCTTCCCACAGAATCACAACCCTGCTTTCTGGTTTTATAGTTGTTTTAGAACATACTTGAACCTGCAAGTGGCTGCATTTCCACTCATCAGAGTTGGGTCCCAAGGCTTCCAGGTGTGTGGTGACCCTCCTGTCCCTTCGTGAGTGTCCACAGCAAGCAGCTCTAGCTTGTAAAACCCCGGTGCTATCGGTAGTGTGGCATGAGTTTGATGTGCAGGCCTGTGTTTTTAATTGACCTCACTGTTTCTTTCATTTTAGGGACAGCTGGTATGGCTGGCGATATGGTCGCCACCAAAATTGTTGAGCTGTCCAAAAAGAACCGGGTGCTGATGGCAGAGTCAGAGGGTGCGAAAACCAAAACGAAACAGCTGACCAATCGCATCCAGGAGCTGGAGCGGGAAGTGAGGGCCTGGGTCATTCTTCCTGGGGAGGGGACTCCAGCGCGTGCAAGAGGGACCCTGCCTAGCTTCTCCTTATGTAGCTGGACGAGCTGAGGCTGGAAGGCTCAGAGCTTGCTCAAGTCGCACAGGATGTGGAGGTGCTGGATTTCAAATCCAGTTCTGTTGCCCTCCAATAGGCTTCTCAGTGACTCTGACCCTGTCTCTTCATCTGTAACCTGAAATCTATAATTCCTTTATTCTCCACCTCCTGGGCTGTTGTTGGAACTCCAGGAGACAGATGATGGCTGCAGCATTATTATTTATTAAGCTGTTAGTGAATCCCTGGGCTGCGCTCACAGTGCAGTTGGAGAGTGGGGACAGTCAATTAAACCCTCTCCCATCCCAGAGCCGTTTATAAAGGAAAACTCTTCCATTAATGTTGCTGAAGTAAACTGAAAGGACAAACCACCATGATAGGTAACCACACACCCAAGAGCACTTCCCTTGCACTGGTCCATTGCTGAGCAGAATTAAATACTAAGTGCAAGGTTTGCTTTTGCAGCTGCAGACATCCCTGGCCAGGCTGCCAGCCAAGGGGGCCACCAACACAGGAGTCAAGACACCGAGGGCCCAGATGGGAGACAGAGCCTTGGTATGAATTCTGTTCTGTGCTGGGAAGTCTGTGAGGCAGCCGTTGGCCTGGGCCTCCCCTCCGCAGGAGTATAGGTACCTCTGCTTGGGGTCCACCCCCACCCCGTTGCTGAGTCAGGGCCCCGTTGTCTATCATCGCAGCATCCTCGGAACAGAGAACAATACCGAATCTATGAACTGAGCCCAGGAATGCCCTAGTGGAGGCCAGGGAAGATCTGGTTCTGATTCAGTCCCCAGAGAGGTAAACTAGGAGGAGTCTGAGAACCCCAGAACCCTAGAACTTCAGGACCAGGAGGGAAGGCCTGGTCCAACTGGCCTGCTCTCAGCCCACCATCTCCTTTACAGCATCTTCACTGGGGAGACATCCAGCCTCCACCTTCCCCCAGAGACAGGGAGCTAGCTACTGCCCAGGGGAGCCCTGTTCCCTATGGGGCGGTTCATACCGCGAGGAGTCTTCCATTTGTGGAGCTCCAAATCCATAGAGTAAAAGTGACTATTGGGCATGGAGACTTGTGGCCCAGATCCCCTTTTACTAAGGAGCGAGCAGTCCATGAAACCCAGGAAGCAGGTTTGCAGCTCCATGAAAGGAAGGCAGTCTGACCCAGTGGGTTGGCTTGTCCCCAAGCCAGGCAATAAACAGCATCAGAGTCTCAAGAACATTCCAGGAGGCATTGCCAGGGGTTTTCTTGGGAAGCCAAGCCAATTGGTGACAGAAGGAGCCAAGCCCCAGGACTCCCAGTTCAGTGCTCCTTTTCCAGCCCCATCTCTCCATTGCCCGTGCCTCAGGACCAGACCACCCCTTGCCTGTCTTGAGAACCCAGTTCTCGGTGTGCAGTGATGGGCCCCTGAGGTTCCAAGGGGTGACTGTGTCTCCTTAAGGCCAGTCTTGTGTGAACCTGTCTCATCGCCGGGGCTGGACCAAGTGTTTTTCAGGGCCTTTCTTGGCTCCAAGGGACATTGCTAAGCTGCCCCTGATTTCTCCCGTGCGCTGAGCACCTCCGTGTCCTTGACTAGAGCTACCTTGCAAGGGAAACTGCCTGTTCAGTCACTTGTTGAGCCTGCTGGGATTTTCAGAGACCTGTGACACAGGGAATCAAAAGCAAGGGCTCTGTCCTTAGGGAGTCCAAGGGGGGAGATGAGTAGCCGTTTGAAGGAAGGATATGGGCAGGGCCTTCAGAGACAGCCTCAGGGCTCCGAGTTCACGAAGGGAATACACCCTCAGCCTGCAGCAGCTGGTCAGTGGGTGCAGGAAGGTGTCCTTGAGGTGGGCCTTTCTGGAGCGGAAGCTGGGGATAGGCCTTCCAGGAGGAACAGCGGGAGCCCGGGCACGGAGGCCAGGAAGCAGTAAACATCCCAATTCCGTTTGCTTAGCCAGGTGGCAGCTGGACAGAATTTGGTGGCAGCCCAGAGCCCAGAGGGGGGCAAAAGGGAATATAAGCCGAAAAGAGCTGGGGTGGGGTCACCCTCGGAGGGAGACCTTCAATGGCAGCTGGAGCAGGAGTTTTGACTTTATTCTGCAGCCACAGGGAGCCTGGGAGGTTTCTGATAAAAGAGTGTGATGGGCTGCAAGTCTCAGTTCATCAGCACCACGTGTTTTCCCTGGCATCTTCTGATCGGAGCGAGAGTGCAAGCAATGTTCCCCCTCATCAGTCCGCTCAGGGTGGCCCAAGCCCAAGCCACACCCCAAAGGCCTGCAGCCCCAACACCCATCCTGGCCCCAGACCTCCGGAGCACGCACATTCCGGAGTGGAGCTGCAACCCTCCCCGCTGCGTGGGGCTTCAGGAGGCTGTGGAGTGGGTGGCATTGGCATGATCTGCTCCCCATGGGCTGCACATCAGTTATTCCATCAAAGCAAATAGCCCAAGGGAATGACAGGAGTGTGCCCACACCCAAGTCCTCCACAAAGCCTGTGGCATTTCACTCTGGGCAGAAAGAGCTCTCAAACAGCTGGGAGGTCTGGTGAGCCCCGCTGCCCCGGCCAGGAGGATGGGGCCTGGCCCAGCCCTCTCGAGAGCACCATCTGGCCGCCGCCCGTTTGCCACCTGCCCAGCCAGGCTAGGCCCACCCAGGGCATCGCCCTCTGCCAAGACCTGCCCCAGACAGCACCGTTTACGTGCATCGTCCTGTCAACCCTCACAGGTACCCTGGAGGTTGGCATTATATACCCCCATTTTACGGATGAGAAAAATGAGGCTTGGAGAGGGCATCGTTGCCTGGGTTCTAGATCCAGATCGAATCCGAATGCTCTTTCCACACTCTAAGCAGCTCTAGGAGATGCTGCAGGGTCACGGAAGCTCATGTGCTCCCACCTGAGGTGCCGGCAGCTGTGCAGGAGCTGTTAGGGCCACTGGGGCTCATGGCACCGGAGATCTGGCAGGCTGGGGGGTGTTGCTTCCCACCCCAGGGCAGATCCAAAACCACACATGTGGCAGGAGACAAGACAGGAACCCAACAGGAAACAGGGATGCCAGACAAGAGGAAGGGCACAGAAAAAAATATGCTAATAAAAGGAGGTACTTATACTTCATGTAAGTTCCCAGTTTGCAAATTTCATTCACACTGGTCATTCTCATTAGCCTGATGGCGGTGGCGTGAGGAAGCAGGACAGGGAAGTATTTTTGTACCCATTCTGTAGATGAGGCCAGGGTTTCGGGACCATGTGTCCGTGTCTGGTTTCTTTAACCAGTGGTTTTCAGCTGGGCTGCCCAGGGCCTCTTGGGTCCATGGAACTTCTCGGACCCAGTCTGCTCGGATCTGTCTCTCACACTAGCATTCACAGGAGATTCTTCTGTTTGTGCCTGCTAGGGAAAGGTAAGAAAGCCACTGTAGTCCCGGCCCTGTGTCCTGGAAGTCCAGCCCACTTGGCCTCTGGGCAGGAGCAGAGGGTCAGCGTCATTGCCTGATCGGATGCCCAGCCCACCACCAGCATTCCTGCTGCCATGGTGCCCAGCGTTAGCAGCAGCTTAAGTTGGGGGAATCAGCCAGGGCAGGAGAGGGGCCAGGGTCTAATCCCACCTATGTCACCTGCTGTGTGCCCCAAGGCAAGTTACTTCCCGTCTCTGGACCTTATCTTCATCACTATGGAAGGGGTTTGAGTGGGCTGACTTTGCAGGTCCCTGTAATGCCAGACTTCTGGGAGTCTCAGGAATGTCTGTTGAAGACAGAGAAGTGGTCAGCCCATTTAAGAAAAATTTGCATCCAGATACTTTAAATCAAACATTATTTTTAAAAAAAAAAAACATCGCTAATAGTTTCAACAGGCAGTTTTCATGGTTGCTGCAATTCTTCACGCCACAGAGACGGAGCATTTGGGGATGAAATTGGATCCTTATTTCTGTTCATTGCGCACTGCCAGGAAAGGGAACCCAAGGCCCCGCAGCTGTCAGAGACCAGGGTTCAGGCTGACAGTTCCGGGAGAGGGGGGCCCCCATTTAGGGTGGTCCTGTAGCCCTCCTGCCAAGCCAGGGTTGCCTTCCATGAATGATCTAGTTTCCTCTCTATTCTGAGTGAAGATGGACTAGCTATGATGCCGATCTCTGAGCGCAGCAGAGAGAGGCCACACCGAGGATGTGTCTGGGAGGTGCTTCACCCGTGTGGCCATGGCATGCATCCCCAAGTGCGTGCACACCACTCTGAGCAAAGGGCTCGGCCCCAGAGTTGAGCTGCTAGGATTCAAATCCATCCTCCACCTTTACTAACCAGGTAGCCCAAGCTGAAGGGACTTACCTGCCACCAGCCTCCATTTTGCATGTAGAGGGGACTGACGATAGGACTGATGTCACAAAGGTTTGTGAGGGTTAAATGAGTTACTCCACATCAAGCACTTAGCACAGTGCCTGGCACATACGTGGATAAATGGGGACTATCATTATTTAGACAACAAGTCTAAATAAGCTTTCTCCCCTGTCCTTCCCAACCAGCTGGAGACCCCAGAGGTGAAAGCCCTGCAGGACAGGCTGGCGGCCACCAACCTGAAGATGAGTGACCTCCGCAACCAGGTCCAGTCTGTGAAGCAGGAGCTGCGGATTGCCCAGAAGGTCTTTCAGAGCCAGGGCTCAGGGCGTCTTGCGTGGCTGGGGCTGGGCCTAGGAGGGGCACAGCTGGCACAGGGGGTCCCATTCAGTGAGCGGAGCGAGTGTATGCTCAGCCCTGTGAACATCCTGCTGGCTCTGGGTCAGGCGCTAGATCTGGTAACTTCCTTCCACCGGCCCTTGGTACAGACCCATCTGGTGAGCAGGGTCGCCGGCTGCCTGAGGGTGCCCGCTCAGCTCTGGGCTGAGGAGGACAACGCTGCCCACCTAGGGAGAGGTGGACAAGCCTTCCCTGCACCACCTGTGCCCCAGCAGATCCTGGGTCTCCCCTTAATATGCCACCTTTGCCTGGGAAGCCTGCCAACACCTGTCTCCTGCCCTCTGCTATCTGTAGCATTAGACAATGACTAGGTTGTGTACCAAAGGCCCCTTTCAAAAGAAAATGCTCAGACCTGGGACACAGGCCCAGCTGGTATGTTATTTATTTTTATTTACATAGTGAATTCTCTGGCATTTGTCTTCCCTGCTGGAACCACTCAGACTGGCCAAGATTTCCAAAACAGTGTTCTATTGTGGAAACAAGCACCAGAGACTTGGTATGCTGGATCAGGTTTCTGGGACAGGCTTCAGAGGGGCCCAGGTCACAAGCTGGAGTATCTTGTTTCCGCCTCGAAGCCTTGGGGTGGGGCCTGAACCCTGCGCTTCACGGCCACAAAGGTGGGCCCTTCTCCATCTGCCGCAGCCCCGGTGGACATGCCACAGCTTCCTTCTTGCTGCAGTCCGACGGCCACTTGTTCCTGGCTTTTCACAGGGACTCGGCCCTGTGGCAACATACTTCCTGTGGCCCTCCAGAATTATCTTAGTTCTAGGTGACAAGTGAACAGGTTAAGGAGGCGTTGGTCAGCGTAGGGGTTCACTCATCCCAGAAGATGTGAAGAGCAAGGGGCCCTCTCTGGGCATTGCTGGCAGTTTCTCGGCCGCTCTAAGCATTGCCAAGAAATATTGGGGATGTTGTGTTTGCTCCTTTCCCAGGGAGAGCTGCCCTGGGAACGTGGTAAACTGATCTTTGAGGGCTGTGCCCTGAGGCAGGAGGAAGACTGTGTAGGAGAAGGCTGAGCCCTCTGGGGGCCCCACGCACCCCGCGCTGCCTGTGAACACGCGGCAGCATTAGGGGGGGGAGGGAGCCCTCTCTCCTGGCCGCACTGACGGCCCTGACTTGTTCAGGTTTTGGCCAGTGAGGTTGGGGAAGACATCAATGTCCAGCAGCTCCTGTCGTCGCCAGGGACCTGGAGGGGCCGGGCTCAACAAATTCTCGTTTTGCAGAGCAAGGTGAGTACATCATCAGACTTCTCCTGACCCTGAAGAAAGTACTCAAAGTGCCCCAGAAAGATGTGCACTGCCCCACATCAGAGACTTAAGCACACAGAACCCAGAAGAGACCTTTGGGTCCCGCAGAACACGCTTGCAGGGCTGTTGTTTTCACCTTCTCCCCAGCCAGCCTGATTTCAATTTGTTATTTAATGAAGAAGCACTTATATAACACTTACCACATGCCAGGCTCTGGAGCTTAGCAAATTCCAGTGCCTTTGGTTTGATTTATTTTACTCCAGGCATATTTTTCCCCCGGTTTCCGTAAATTTGCGTGACTGTTGTAATTGTAGGCTTTTTCCAGTTTTGTCCAGATGCTTGTAGTGTTTCGAAAGTTTTAACTACCCAACAAAAACTTAGCCTTGTCCCCGTCTTTATTTTTACACATCTGGGAGCGTACCAAAAGAGGCTAAGAGCGGGGCCTCTAAGGCCCGGCTGCTTAGATTCAAACCCCAGCTCTCCACTCACCAGCTTGTGACCTCAGGCAAGTCCCTTCCTTTCTGTGCCTCAGACTCCCCATCTGTGTAAGGGGGATAATAACAGCACCCACCCCGCAGGGCTGTGGGGACAACTGCATGAGTCAGTGTCTGTAAAGCACTCAGTACGGTGTCTGGCACGGAGGAAGCACTGGACAAAGGTTAGCTGCGATTATTTTCCCCTTTTGCCTCCAAACCGAGAAACACATGAGGAGGTGCGTGCATTCCACTATTCGCCAAACACGTCCCCTCCATTCCTAGAACTTCAAGGGTCGGCGTTCCTGGGTGGCTTTTATCCTCAGGATCTCCCATGGGATCCTTGAAGCCAACATAAAGGGGAAAAAAAAGAAAACTCCAAAGAACTGTAATTGATGATCAGTGTGTGTCCCTGGTGTTCAAGAGATCTGAGTTCGAATGTGACCGCTGGTCTCCTAGCTCTGTGACCTTAGGCAAATCACCTCGTTTCTCTGTGCCTCCGTCTCTTCACCTGTAAAATAGAGCTAAATGAAATAACATTTGCAAAGCACCCAGAATAGTGCCTGGCCATAATAGGCACTCAACAAATCAGTTATTATTGTTATTAAGTTGTATATTAAATGATTAAACGCAACACTGTTAACACTTAAATGGAATTTCCACACTGTGCCGCACGAGGGCGCTAAAAGTGCCTTCAAAGCAATGCTCCTGCCCTTTGCCGGTGATCCTGGTGAATTTTGCTTCCTTTCCGGCTCAGGTGTACCAGCTTTGTTCTGTCACCTGGTTGAGTCAACATGGAAACCAGGGTAAGAAGGACCCTAGGAGTTAACTGATTAAGCCCCAGCGTGATGAAGGCATTGTTCTGTGGGACGACATCTACCTGCCACGTACTGAGAGCCATGTGGCCAGGCTGCTTTGGGGGCTCACCTGGACCATCTTGGGGTTTCTCAAAGTTGCCAAATCCTAGAAAATCACCTGTAGCGTTTGTTTAAAATTCATATTCCAAGGACCTTCCCCTGCAGCTTTGATTTGTTGGTCTGGAATGAGCCCTAAGATTTTTTCATTCCAAGAAGAATCTTGGAAGATTCCCAGGCTCGGGCACCTTTAGGACACTGAATCTTCATAACAGTATGCAAGGTGTACTCTTAGGCCCATTTTACAGATGAGGCAACTGAGATTCAGAGAAGTTAAGTAACCCGTGTGCAGTCACACAGTCGGTGAGGCTTTGAGCCAATCTCTCAGCTTCCAAACCCTGCCTTCCCTCGGCAGTATCCTGCAAATAGCCCACCACCTCCTGAGGAGCCCACCCAGTCTTAAGTGGTCTTTCTGGTCGAGAGGTCTTCCTTGTACCAGAGACCTGCCGTCCTGTTCCTCTCAGGTTCCTCAGATCACACATCTGCTTCTTGGCCTCAAATAGCCCCTCAGAGATGTGGTGTTTTTTCTCATTTGCCTTGAAGTATCTTTTTTCTGAGCTAAACCTCTCTGATGTCTTCTGCTGTTTTGTTCAAGATGCCAATTTGGATCTTCCCACCCCAGTCCCCCTAGTATGGGGCTACCACGACCATCTGGAATGCTGGCTCCACCCTCAGTCCAGTGGGGTCTCCCATTGCAACTCCGAGTGGTGGAGTCTTTGACTGCAGACCCATTACGGAACAACAAGTTTTACTGCCCTTAGGTCCGAGAGCTTGAGAAGCAGTTGGGCCAGACCCGGAGCCAGTCTGCAGGAGCAGCCAATGATGAGTCTGTCCATCCAGACCCAAGGAAGCTGTCAGCCCAGGAGAAAAACCTGCTGAGGATCCGCAGCCTGGAAAGGGACAAGCAGGAAGGCTGGGAGGTAATGCATGCCCAGCGAGGAGGCCCGCTGGGCGCGGGGGCCCGGGAGAGCATGGCTGCACCTGCAGGGCTCTGAGGAACATGTGGCCGGAAGTCTGAGCCCTTCCTTCTAGGCAGGAGACACCTGGGGCCTTGGGTCACCTCTGTGCATGTCCCTCACTTCCTTTCAATCCAGCTTGAGCTGCCTGACTGGAGCCTCACGCCGAGCCCATGCAATGAACGTTGGGTGGCCCCTTCCTGGCTGTTTTGGAGACACTGTACCTGAAATTTCCAGTGTAAAAGGGAGAGGGGGAGGGTCACGGCCAGAGCTACGACGGGGTCGGATGGGCTGGAAGGAGGACAGCGCCTGGCTGATGAAGGAGTGGGCAGGCTGGCCTGGGAGTGCCAGAACTCTGACGCCACCAGGTTTTAGCAAGAAAGGGCACTTATTGGCCCATGGAAATGAATAGTCCGGCGGTGGCTCAGCTTCAGTTACAGATGGATCTAGGGATTTAGGGGACTTGGTCTCAGCACCACATTCCCCTGGGTTGGCTTCACTCTCTCCCACAGGACCACCCCCCCGACCGTAGTCCCAGGCCTCTCATCCAACACAGCCTCCGCAGGCAAAGAGCTTCTCTTTCCCAGTCGTTCCAACAAAGTCCCAGAATCGGGTGTCTTTGGTCTAGCTCGGGTCATGTGACCATCCCTGAGCCAATCACTGTGGCTAAGGGGACAGGATGCTTTGATCGGCCAAGCTTCAGACACCTGCCCCAAGGTTTGGGGGATGAGTTTAGCCTCCCCAAACTTGTAGAAAGTGGGAGTGGGGACTACCTCAAAGGAAGTAGCAGAGGAAGCAGGAGGAGGTGCTGGCAAACCTGACGACAGACCGGCTTCAGTGGCCCTGGCAGTGGGCTACAGAACAGTAGGCCTTACTGTTTCACAGGGAGACTTCCATTTGTGAGTGCCACCTCCAGGCGAGACCCCGGGCCAGGAACACTGTGACCATCACCACATTGTACCTCTCAGCGTTCCAGACCATCGGGGGGGACAGTGAGACTGGAGAGGTGGGCAGGGCCAGGGTCCACTAGACCTGTGTGCCAGCCAGGGCCGTGGGGCTGTATCTTGAAGGCCGTGGGCAACCACGAAAGGGTTTCGAGTTGTGGAGGGACAGGGTCAGCCGTGCATCTGGAAAGGTCACATGGTCGGAAGAAGAGGGGGAATGGGTTGGAAGAGGCATGGAGGCAGAACGGTAAAACAGACATGGCCGGGGACCCTCACCAAGACGGCAGGACGGTAGTGGGGCAGCCAGACACGTGGGATGTTGCAGTGGACTTTATAGGGCTCAATGACCGATGGCACATGGAAGGGAGAGGAGCAGGAAGAACTAGGAAGGACTTCTGGGGAGTATCGTGGGTGGGTAGGGGAGATAGGGAGTGGGTCCAAGGGGAGAGAGGGCGTTGAGATTCTGAAGTGCTGGGTTTGAAATGCACCTAGCTCGGACTTACACATTTCCACAGAACAGAATATGTCGGAAGGGTTGTTCTGATGTAAGCTGTAATGATAGGAGGAAACACTTTCCTGTGTGCATTTCCTTGCCAGGTGCCCACTAGAGCCTGGAGTGTGTAGGCAGGAGAGCGGCCGGTGAGCCATGGCTGCCTCCATGCAAAGGGCTTGTGCATTTTGCATTTCTGTGATTCACTTTATCAAGGATCTGAAAACACTTTTCTAGCAATAATTGACCCCCAGGATCAAGTCAGATTATGGCACCCATGGCCCAAGACCCTCCTCAGGGTCTTCACCTTGGCCCTGAGGGTTTACCTAATCTGGCCTCTGCCCCTCCCTCTCTGAGCTCCAGCCATACGGTTCCAGCCCAGGGCCTTCGCTCTTCCCCTGACCTCCTTCAGTCTCTGCTCAGATGTGACCTTTTCAGAGAGGCCTTCCCTGACCGTGCCCTGTCTCCCTATTCCCTCCCACACTTTCCAGTTAGCACTTGTCATGATTTGACATTATCGTCTCCCCACTAGGATGGCAGCTCTTTCGGGACAAGGACTCCGTTTTGTTCTCTGCTGGATTCCCAGCATCTGCAGTAAACTGGGCACATAGTAGGCCCTCAGGGAACATTTGGGAATGGAGGGATGAATGAGAGGCTCCAAAGAGGGGTGCTGCACGTGAGTTTCCGGTTTGTAGCCGACAAAGCGAGGCGCAGTCTGGGGGTTGTGTCGCACGACTGTGGAGGCCGTGAGAGGATGGAGTGGCACGTGGACCTCCCTTATTCTGGCCCATGGTGGGGTGAGGTGCTGCCGTTTGACCCCTAGACTTAGAACACTTCACTCAAGTGTGGCTTTTCTCTTTTCCCCAGCTGGGGGCCAGCCGTGCTCTCTGGAGGACACACCCAGAGCCGGCCACGTTGGGAACATGGGTTTTCTCTCATGTGTCTCCGGCTGAGGGGAGGAGTGCTGTCACCCATTAGTGCTGTCTGTCACGTGCTGGGGCCAGGGCCAGAGGCTGTGGGTCTTGTGACATCCCTGAGAGGCCTGGGCTGGGATTCGGGGCTGGGCCCGCTCTGCTGGCTTGCTCCGCGGCCTTCAGCAAGTGCCCCATGCTCGCGGGCCTCGGGGGAGCAAGGGACCAGATGTGGCCACGGTCCCACCCAGCACTGCTGCCACGCCCTCACTTTCTAATTCCAGAAGCTGGCCAGCGAGCGGGACACCCTCCAGAGGGAGCTCGAAGAACTAAAAAGGAAGTTCGAGGGCATGAAGTCTCGCAACAAGGTGCTGTCCAGCGAGGTGAAGACCCTCAGGAGTCAGCTGGGGACCCTGGTGGAGAAGGGCCGGCATGACGACGAGCTCATCGACGCCCTCATGGTACGGCCCCGCCACTCAGGCAGGGCAGCGGCCAGGCCCCGGCAGAGTGAGCCCTCACTCACCCCACAATGCCACCCGCATAACCCCATGGGCCCCAGCACCAAAGCCCCGCCCCCGCCCCAGGGACAGGAACCGCTCAGAGGACGCGTAGGGGGCTGTGATGTTGGCAGTGCTGGGCATGAGCCCCTGGGCCCATGGACCCCAAAGGAAAAAGAGACATATAAAGGGGAGGAGATGCGATCACACTCTGGGTTATTTTTGAGCAAGGAATGGGAGGGACAACTGAGGGAGTCAGTGCAAATTCTTGTCTCTGGGATGGCATGGGGCCGTCCCCTCTGGGCGCTTTATAATGGCTAGCCCCCAGGACAGCTCCTAGGGACATATATTACAATCCCATTTCACAGATGGGGAAAGTAAGACTCAAGTTGTTAGGTAACTCATCTGAAATCACACAACTGAGTTCAAATCAGGTTTATCTGACTGTAAAACCTTCCCGGATTAGCAAGGCTGCACTGCCTTCCTGACACTACAGCCTGGGCTTTTCTCTCTGGGGCCTGAGGCGGCCCAGAGTTTGGCCCCAGGGGTGGCCATGCCTGGCTTGCCTGGAGTGTTTGGGGGGTGCTGGGCTCAGGCACTCGCCTTAGTCCATAATCATTTCACACGTCGGGGTGGGGGGTGGGGCACAGACCTGCGATGTAGGCCTGCCTCTGTCACTACCTCACTGTGTGACACTAGGCCAGGTACATCCCCTTGCTGAGCCTCAGCAGCCAGTTTTCAAAATAAGGTACAGGGCTGGATGTCCTCTGAGGTCCCTGCATGCCACCATCCTTTGTCAGAAGGTGGCACGGTGAGAGCTGCAAACCAGCCCCGGCCCTGCGGTTCATCGGCAACATGCCCCTGGGCTCTCTGGGCCTCAGTTTCCTCCTAGGAGGTGGGGACAACAGCCCCACCTGTTCCAAGTCTCTGACACTGTCCTTTCTGCAGGCCCCAGACAGGAAGCCTCTGCCCAGGAAGTCTCCCTGGGGGTATTTCCAGGGGATGGGGCCTCGGCCAGGTGCTCAAGGATCCCTATCAAAGGGTCCAGGTACTGACTCCCAGCAAAACCACTGGCTGAGGAGCCACCATCTGAGCTGCTATCTGTTGTCCCTGAGAGCCACTTGGGTGTCCTTCTCAGCCCCAGACTCAGAGAGAGGGAAGCTGAGGACAAGATAAGGGCCTGGTTCCCACCTCCTGGTTTGACCCCCGCTGAGGGCAGGCAAGGAAGGTGTTCCTGCTTCTCAAGGAAACAGTCACCATTGGGTTC
>VBSM01002035.1:4545697-4586297 GCA_008086735.1 Cheirogaleus medius | reverse complement strand
CCAGGACCAGCTGAAGCAGCTGCAGGAGATTCTGGGCAGCCTGGGCCTGCAGGAGGAAAAGGCGCAGGCATCCCAGCACCACCTGGACCAGCAGCGCCACAGCGAGGCTCAGCAGAGCAGCAGCCTGGTCGCCCAGCTGCGGGCCATGGTGGCCGAGCGGGAGGCCAAGGTGCGGCAGCTGGAGCTGGAGATCGGGCAACTCAGCGTGCAGGTGAGTAGGGCGCTGGCACTGCCCCAGAATCCATCTCCGAGGCTCCGCAAGTCCATCCAGCGTCCAGAGAAATCCTAGCTCCTTCCGCTTCATTCCACCTGCCTTAGCTCAGGCCACACACCACACCCTTCCTGGTTCCACTTTGGCTGTTGGCTTCCATCTGGCTTCCCAACCCATTCTGTACACACCTTTCCTTTCTAAAACACAAACCTGATTGTGTCCGTGCTCTGCTTAAATCTGTCCATGGCTTCCTGTCACCCTTAGCCTCACCCAGTCCTCAAGGATGTGGGCTCCTTCCAGCTCACCCTCTCCCATCCTCAGCTGCGGCCTTCGTCCTCATGAACCAAGGTGGTGGCTCCAGCTCCAGCCATTGCATTCACATTCCAGGCAGTAGGATGGGAGGAGGAAAGCCACACTTCTTCACTCAGCTTCCAGGGTACCATGGCACTAGCTCTGCTGCCACCCCTCCTGTATCTTCTCTTCACTCATCCCTTTCCCCTCTCTGTGACCACACATGGCCCTGCTTGCTCCTCGCTCCAGGGCCGTGCACATGCCTAAAGCACACTCCTTCCCCTTCCTCCCCCGCTGCCTCTGTCTGGCCAGCTGTCCCTTGGCCTCAGGTCTTACCTAGTCGTGAGCTCCCCCCAGGACCCCCTCCTGGGCGCTCTACTGATGCCCCGTGCATCCCCAAGCCAAACTTTTCCCACCCTGGTTGGTTATTTTCCTGTTTTCTCCCCTGAACTCCCCTCGAGGGGGCACAGACTATGGTGCCTCAGTGCCTGGCACTAGACCAAGGACACAGTAGGTACTCAATAAATGCTTGTCTAATGAGTGAGCTCCTAAAGGCACTTTGTCTTGGCAGGTGCCCTGAGGGCACAGCTTGGGGCTGCCCGTGGAGGTGCTGGTGCTGGGGAGGGGGATGGTGGCCTCTGGGCAGAGGAATCCTTGACAGGCACGCAGGGCTCTCCGTTGCAAAGGAGCCTCGCAGCCTCTGGCACGCTGGGAGGCTGACTGGTCCAGCCAAGGCATGTCACACAGCAGCCCTGCCCCTTGTTACCATGGATCCGTGATCTGGTCACAGGTGTGAGCCCAAGAGCCCCTCGGCCCTAGCCGCCTCCATCCGCAGAGGCCAGGGCAGCCACAGGACTGGCTGGGGACAGCCTGGGGCATGAGGAAGGCCTGGGGACGGTACGTGTGGCAGTGAGTGGGACATTGCCTTGCAGTCCTTGCCCTGCTCCCCACCCCAGTCACACGGGAGGGAAATCTGAGGGGACACAGGGGGACATTCCAGCATCTTCATCTCACTGCTGTCCTTGCTCCAGGCACACAAGGGGAGACTGTTCCTACCTCAGAGGTCACCAGCTGGTTGGTGGCCAAGCATTACCCAGCAGACGAGTTGGCACACATTGCAAGTTTTCTCAGAATGGGTGGGGCTGGAGGACGTGCCAGGTTGTTAGGGGCTCACACCAACTGTCCCCTCCTTGATGGTGGCCCGACCTCCTGCTGAAGGTCCTCGAATGCTCCTCCTTCAGCCCAGTCCACCAGGTGTCCAGAAGAGGAAGAGGCCTGGGAGGCCCAGCCTCCTCCCAAGGCTGCCCGCCCTTGCTAAGGCCCTGCCAACCTCTCTGGCTCCGAGTGTCTGGAAGGTCCAGGTGTTCCAGCTGACGCAGGCAGCTGGCCTCAAGTCACACCCGGAATTCATCCACACGTGGGTGGGGCTGCCCAGAGAAGTGGGCCCACTCGGAGACGTCAGTCCCTGACCTGCCCCGAACACGAGGCCGTGCACCTCCCTCTGGAGCCCGAATGTAAAACAGCCTCCTGGCCCCGGCCCCGTCTTCTGGCCATGCAGCTCCCTTTCTGAAGAGAGGCATTATTAGATGTCATTATCATGCAAGCAGTGCCTTCCCCAAACAGGCCTTGCTTTTCACTCCTGACAAGAAGCCTCTTTCATATCCTCTGAAAGCCCCGAAATCAAGCCAAGGCCCCCTCCTGCCTCCTCCAGGCCTCTGAGCCAAAGCCCTGAGAATCGAACCGACATCTGTTCCCTACAGTATCTTCGGAATAAAGGAGTGGGCGAGGGGTCCACTGGTCCCGAGGTCAGCCCCGCCTATACCAAGTTCCTGGAGGACCCGGGCCTGACCAAGTCCCCGGCCTCGGCAGGCAATCACACCGGCAGGCTTGGATCTTCTCGGTAAGAAAAGAATGGGGTGGGGGGGTTGGAAAGTGAATATTAATTATTCAGAAGAAAGGTTGTTTCCTGCTGCCTCTGCTGGGAAACCACGGGTGCAATTTTAAGATGACTGTGCCGATGCTCTTCCAATACGTGGGCCTCTCCGATGACATCGGCTCTGTCTCTGCAGGACCGAGCCAATCAGGCCCAGGTTCTATTACTTGGAGAGCATGCTGGTTGCAGATCCCTGTGATAGCCTCTCTGAGCTGGCCTCAAAACACATCTGCTCCTAGGACTCTCGAACAGACGTGTATTGGACCGTTCAAGACTCTGATGTCTTCTGGTTCTGTCTCATTTTGAGCAGGCAAGAGTTCTGGAAAGAAGGGTGGCAAATGTACAGGCTGCCCAGCCAGGGCTGCTGCAAGGGCCAGCACTGCCCACCCCTCAAGCTCTCTAGGTCCCTGCTGGCCTTCAGTCTACCTCACATGCAGACGTGAGGCCCAGTCTGCCTTCCCATGGTGATGGGCCCCTTCCGCCTTCACACAGCTCCGTGACCAGCCTGGGCCACACGCTGGTGGAATCTGCTCTCACGAGGCCTTCCCTGCCCAGTCCGCACGGGACCTCACCCAGGTATGAACCCAGGACCCCCGGACCCTCACAGTCCTTCTAGTTCTTGCTTGCTCAGCCAGTATCCCCATCCCATTAAACAGAGAGGAAACTGAGTCCAGGAAAAGTCCGGAGACTCTTCCCAGGTTATATAAGGACACGGAGGCTCAGGGAAGTCAGTGTGGTGTCCAGGGTGGTAGGTAAGCAGCTCAGAGCTAGAATCTCGGCTCCTGACTCCCAGCCCAGTGTTCCTTCCTGCTACCAGACAGTTAACGTGAGGAGTCTTCCTGGGCCCGGCTTCCAGCACCTTCCCTCGCCTTCTCTTGCTCATTGAGAACCAGTCTCTAGGGGGAGGATTTCACATGATATGGGTCCCGCTTCAAACCACTGATATCTCCTCGGCCCTCTGGGCCCTCTTTGTTGATAGAATGAAGCCAAAGGGCTTAAATGGTCCCTTTGTTCTTACTGCCAGCTCGTAGACAAGGGTGGCTTTGTCCCGCCTCCAAGCCCTGTCCCGAGCCCTGCCCGCTGCCCACTGGAGCCATGCTCCTGCTGTTAGCACCCCCACCCCGACCCCTCAGGCAAACCAGCTCAGGTTCCAGGCACAGCCTCTGAGTGGCCCCAGTCCCCCATCTGTGTGGCTCCCGGCACATTAGTCCTCTCTCTGGGCTGCTATCTCCCCAAAAGCACCTGAGACACTTCAGCCTGACGTTTGGCAGCACAGGGACCGTGGACCAAGGCCAGCTCTGCAGCTGCCCCACTCATCAGCTGGGGTCACAGTGGCTAACACTGAGCCACAGGGCACATGCCACGCTCCTGAGGGTGGGAGGCCTTGTCACAGCACAGGAGAATGGACAGGCTGTCTCCCGAGGTTTCAGTCACGGTAGCGGGAGCAGGCAGGACAAGGTGAGCCCTCAAGGTCCCTACACAGGGACGCAGGAGCTGATGTGCTCCTCGGCTGCCCAGACTGCTGGTTCTCAGGCTTGTTGCTTCCACAACACACACATATTTCCTAAACCCCATCATGCATAGGCCCTGCCCTCATGGAGCTTACAGTCCCCTCCTGCAGGTGACAAGATAGGGGTTGCAGTGGGGGCAGAGCTTACCTTCTATCCTGGCCTGGCCCCAGGTAAGGGGTGGTAGATGGGCTGGGTGGTAAGGAAGGAATCAGTGAGGGGTTTGGTCAGGGCTGGAGAAAACTGACCAAGTCACAAAGCCAACCAGGCTCTAGGAAAGTGGGCTGGGCTTGGGGGCCAAGCCAGAAGATGCAGGAGGGCTGGGACAGGCTGGCAGGGACACAGAGCCTGGGCACACCTGACACGGGACAGGGCAGCCAGGCCCCAGAGGCCACACAGGTCCCCAGACCCCGCCAGCCCCAGCTTCTATAGCAGCCAGACTAATTTCAGGCCCCCACAGGGACTGGGTGGACAGAGGTACCAATGCAACCCTGGCCCTGGCAGGGTCCAGCTTTGGAGCCAGTTAAGTGAGTGTAGGGACTTCAGCAGGGCCAGAAACGGGGGCCTGAGAAGAAGCCAGTGGGGAGGGTGAGGAAGGGCTGGGTTTGCTTCCTTCTCTCTGGCTGTCTCTGAGAACCCCCGAATGTCCTTTCAGCCTCTCCCACTCTCACAGGGGTAAGTGTGTGTCTTCAGGCTTCACATGACCTCTGCCCTCTGCCCTCTGCCCTCTGCCCTGGTCTCAGGTTCTCGGACTCCCCAGAACAAAAAGGCTGGCAGGCACAAGTGACAGAGATCAAGGCCCTCTGGCAGGCTGCCGAGGTGGAACGAGACCGGCTCACCGAGTTTGTCACTGTCCTGCAGAAACGGTAACACATGGTGCCCGGGGATGCTCTCTCGCGGGCCTGCATCGAGTGGGGGCTGGGGCCAGGCCTCATCCATGACAAGGTCCCCTCACCTGACAGCCTGGCTCCCATGGTGTTGGGGTTTGCTCTGTGAAGTCTGGATTCGGTCAAAGTGCCGCACTCAAGGATTCAGAAGGCCACATGTGGCCCTGAGGCCACAGGTTTCCCACCCGCTCTGGGAGGCAGAGAGGGAGGCATGTGGCCCAAGGCGGTGAGCCAGGAGGTATGCTTTTCTCCTAAGGGTTGTTGACAGACTTCCATTCAGATAAATCAGCGCTCCTCACTCAAGTGACTCTTTTGGCAAGAATCGCGGGCGCCCATGCCAACACATGGCCCAACCATGTGACCTCCACATTGAAAAATATAAAGGACACCACTGAGTTTCTGCCCCAACAGGCCGTATCATGTATCAGTCGGGGCTCTTTGATGACAGACAATAGAAACCAGTTCTGGCTAAAGTGAAAGACACATTTTTGAAACCTACTGAGAGACTCCCAGGCACAGAGCAGGAGAGGAGCCCAAGAAAGTGCAGGCATCTTCGTAGTAGGAGCCTCAGGCAGTCCCCTGGGCCACTGCAATGACACAGACAGTGGCTTTCGGTTCCCGTGCCCGCAGGTTCTGGGACAGGTCTGACTGGCCTGTGCTGTGCCCATGTCCCCTACATGTGAGAGCACTGCCTGGAAGTACCTCCAGGTGCGCACAGGAGTAGTCTGCCCAAGGGAAAAATGGGGTACTCTTACCAAAAGAAGGAGTTCGGGGTGTGGGAAGCCCAGGACAATGGATGCCCACTACCTAACTAGTGAGAAGTGATCAACTTTAATTTTGTCTTTTCAAGTATACATAGAATGGATGTGAATTTCAGACATACTCAGGTATAGGAGAAAAAGAACATCATAATTCTTTTTCTATTAATATAATTGAATTTAACAGATAGTACAATCAAATGGCAGATCAAATGGCAATCAAATGGTCTATCAAATGGCAGAAACATGCTCAATTCAGGCTTTCTCTCACTTCCCTTGAGTTACATCTGACTTTGGCAGGGTTTTGTGAATCAATGTGACTCAGTTATCTACTGCTGCGTAACAAGCGATTTTGTGGCGTCAAACACAATGGTTTGTGCTTTCTCGTGATTCTGTGGGTTGGCTGGGTAATTCTGCTCCACGAAACCTTGGCTGGGGTCACGCATCCGGCCTCCTTCAGCTGGAAGCTCCGCAAGGGGGCCTCAGTCCTCCCGCACCGGCCTCTCTCCGTGTGAGGTCGCATCTCCGAGCCGCTCCACGCAGGCTGGGATTAGGCGAGGCAGGCGAGGCCCCTCGGGCACAGCGACTGAGGCACTCACTCTCAGTCACGTGCAGCAACTCTCTGTCAGCTGGTGCCCTTGCCCTTGTTGGGCCCCTGGGTTCATGCTGCTGCTCTGTGTCATTCTGGGGTGTCTGGGAGCTCACTTAGGCTGTCCCAGGCCCATCAGCCAAGACACACTGCCTTTTCCCCTCTGGATTATTGCTGTCTCCCTGGGTTCTAACAAGAAAAGGGGGGCCCAGCCACCCTCTGCACTCAGACCCCCTCAAACCTATTTGGGGTTCTCATCCCAAAGTATAGGACCTTCCTTTCTCAGAGATCCTCAACATCTACTCCTTTCCTTATCTGCAGAGGCCGTCTCAGACTTGCACAGGGAGGTCTTCCTCTGCCTTTCTCTGCCCCACTCCTTGTACTCTGCCCTGCAAATTCCAGCCGCCTCAGCCCCTCTCCCCAAGCCAGGCCCCTCATCTCCTGTCCTTACCCCAGTGAGACCACAGTGCTGCAGGCAGAAAGTGCCTCAGGCAGAAAGCTGGGGTGTTGGTAGAACTCAAGTCCTTCCTTTTCCCTCTCCCCAGTCTGTGTCCAATGTCCGAAAACAAGTTATTTCTTATATTGTATCCATTTTTTTAGTAATTTACAATAGGAAGGGATAGTCTGTTTGGTCTGCCATGGCAAAAGTCAGTAAACATGTCTCTTTTTTAAAAAAGCATGTAGTTGGCTTTGTTTTTAGATTCAACCTGGGAATTTCTGTGTTTGAACAGTACAGTTTAGCCCATTTTCATTTTGGCAATATTTAATCACCTTAAATAATATTTTCTATTTGCCATGACTTTTCTTTGTTCCCTTTTCCCCTTTCTTCTCTCTTGTATTGGATTGATCAAGTTTTGTTTCCCTTTCTTCTATGCAAGTTTGGAAGCTATACATTCTATCTCTGTTATCTTAGTGGTTACACTTAACTTCTAACATACAACTCAGCAAGTCTAAAGGCAATGGGTTTCATCACTTTGAGCAATAGAGTAAATTTAGAATGTTTTAATTCTAATTTCTCCACTGTGTTTGTCATGTTGCTGTTTTCTAATATTTCTCTTCCACATTCTATTTTTAAACCGCCTGAAATTAAACTCTCCAAGTTAGTCTGGAACATTACATAGTCAATATTCATTTCCTTTTGCCAACATATTTATTTTTATTTATTTATTTAGAGACGGGGGGGTCTCGCTCTGTTGCCCAAGCTGGAGTGCAGTGGTGCAATCACAGCTCACTTCAGCTTTGAATCCTGGGCTCAAGCGATCTTCCTGTCTCAGCCTCCCAAGTTGCTGAGAGTGTAAGCATGAGCTACTACGCCCAGTTAATTTTTTAATTTTAGAGATGGGGTCTCACTATGTTGCCCAGGCTAGTTTTGACGATCTCCTCACCTTAAGCAATCCTCCCACCTTAGCCTCCCAAAGTGCTAGGGTTCGTGTTTAAAAATATCTTCACTTGGCCGGGCGCAGTGGCTCACGCTTGTAATCCTAGCACTCTGGGAGGCCGAGGCGGGCGGATCGTTTGAACTCAGGAGTTCGAAACCAGCCTGAGCAAGAGCGAGACCCCATCTCTACTAAAAATTAGAAAGAAATTAATTGACCAACTAAAATATAGAAAAAAAAATTAGCCGGGCATGGTGGCGCATGCCTGTAGTCCCAGCTACTTGGGAGGCTGAGGCAGAAGGATCGCCTGAGCCCAGGAGTTTGAGGTTGCTGTGAGCGAGGCTGACACCACGGCACTCTAGCCCAGGCAACAGAGTGAGACTCTGTCTCAAAAAAAAAAAAAAAAAAAATATCTTCACTCATTGTTGCTTCTTTCGTCTCATTCTTCCTTCTGGGTTCAGCTTCCCTCTTACCGAGGTGCATCCTTAGTTCAGTTCAGTGGGTGCATACATGTAAATAGTAAACCTTCTGAGCCTTTATTCACTTTTAAATATCTTTATCATGCCTTTCTCTCGAATGGGAATTTAAGGGAAATTTGGGCATAGAATTCTAAACTGATGGGTATTTTTTTCTCAGTACTTTGAAGCTATTCCATTGCCTTTTAGCATCTGCTGTTGCTACGAAGAAATCTGTTATCAGTTTGACTGCTATTTGTCCTTTCTTTCTGGTTGCTTTTCAGATATTCTCTTTGTCTTTGATATTTTGAAGTTTTACTGTGATGTGTCTAGGGGTGTGTGTGTGTGTGTATATATTACTCAGGAATTAGTGTCCTTTTTCAATCCAAGGACTTTTGATTAATATATTGCCAAGGACTTCTCTCCATATGTTGCCTCTCTCCCGTTCTCCCTATTCTTTTCATCTAAAATTCCTAGTCAACATATGTTAGACTTTGTTATTCTTTACTCTACAACCCTTAACCCTTCTTAATATTTTGGGCTGAATTCTGGGTGATTTCTTCAAATCTATCTTCCAGCTCACTAAATCTCTTCAGTTGGACTTCATCTACCATGAATACAGTTATTTTAATAACTGTATTTTTTGTGTGTAAAACCCCTGTTCTCTTTCTTACAGCATTTGTTTTATCATTAAGATTTCTTGCCATCCTCCTTTTAATTTTAAACTTAGTCTTTTAAAGTTGTTCTATCATATTCATCACTTAGAGCCCTAAGTGATGTCTGGGGACTCTCTCCTCATGGTGAATTATTTCCTTGTCTGGTTTGCATTTTTGTGTTTTTGTGAGCTTACCTTCAGTGGGACTTTTTTTCTTGTGGGAGCTCAAGGTTATGGAAATGTTGCTGTGGAGTGGTTCTGCGTTTGTTTCTGTGGAGCTTTTGGGGTTTCGGCGGTCTCTGATAGGTACTTTATGCTAATTTATTGGTTTAGGATTTCCTGAATGCATGAATGCTGCCCTACGTTTCCATTTCTTATGACTGGCACTTTGCTCCCTTCCACTCCCCACCCACTTAAGGCCCTGTTAGACTACAAGCCTCCTTACCACTTCCCTGAACTTGTAGATGGATATTGTCATAGTCTTCTTGTCACAAAGGAGGCGCTCTTTTGAGGCTTCCAAAATTATGCAGCTTGCTGTGTTATAAAAGCCCAAGTTTATGTCCTCTGCCTCCATGTTGACATTAAAACCACTGCCTTATGCTATTGGAATTTTGACTAGTTTCATTTTATACTTGAAACAAAAAGCTTCCTTTTCCAACCCCCAATCCCACATTCCTTGTAGATAAGAACTATTAAGACTTCCAAAATTTTTTCTTTCCACGTCCCATAGTATATTTATACATGCATATATGTGTGTATATGTATATACCTATATGTACATATGTATTATTACATATAAAAAGGTAGACTCACACTAAACATATCCTTACATTTTTGTGGGAGTATATCTGTATCACAAATTCCTAAAAGCGGAATGGCTGAGTCACAGAATATGTACATTTTTAAATGTTCACAAATTATGGCAAATTGCCCTTTTAAAATGAATTAATTTACATTCCTACCAATAATGTGAACTATCGATCCTTTCCCCATACCTTCACATTTACTAAGTTTTACCAATCTTTAACACTTTTGCCAAACTATTAAAGTAATGCTAATGTCTCATTGTTGTTTTTATCTGCATTGCTATGACCAAAAGTGAGGGGGAGCGTATTTTTCACACAGCTTTTACATTGTTATTTTCTCTTAATTATCTATTCGTGCCATTGCACATGCTTTAGGGTTATTTATATTTTTACTTGGTATTTAAGAGAGCACTTTACATATTATGTATATCGTATTATGTATATAATGTATAATATTATGTGTGTCTTCATAAAGATCTTGTATCATTGTGTTAAATTAATTGTTGGTTGAGGGGAATCTCCTGATCTGAATATTCTTATCAACATCCCCACAATTACAGTCTCCCTGAAAGCAACATTTTTTAACATCAAAGACATTCATTAATAATTTGACTACTTAATATTCTTCACTTCACACTGGCATTGAGTCCATTTGGTCAGACTTTTGGAATAGTATGAAAATAAATTATGAAATAAAAAGGCAAGTCCTTTAAAATATTTGGAATTTCATGAGGTCGATGCACATGTTATTGGAGAACTGTTAGAAAAACGGCCAAAGCCATGGACAAAGGAGGTTCTAGCCAGGTTACACCCAACAGCAATTGAAGAAGAGAAAATCAATGAGGCCAATGACTGGTCCAAAGAGAATGATCAGAATACCAACGGGTCTGAGATATCTTGAGGGCGACCGGACACCTGTAGAGCCCAGGCGGGAGGAGCAGCCTCAGACCAGGTGAGGGTGCAGGAGAGAGGAGGGGCTGGCTTTGGTGCGTGTTCACAGGAAAAGCTATAGAGCCTGCTGATGGATTGGAGCTGAAGGTGAGGAAGAAAAGGAAGGCAAGGGCGACTCCCAGGTATTCAGGCTGAGCAACTGTATGAGTAATGGTGGCATTATTCAGATAGCAAAGGCCCATTTGGGGGAAGAAGGGGAAAAATCAAGAATTTGATTATTCCTAGATTTTGTGGGAATTCATTATGTGCTTTACCATCTTAGGTGGTATTTGCTGTTGGTGTATTATTTCCTGTATTATAAATGGAATATAAAGTGAAAACAAAATATATAGACATTACTGAAATTTGTAACAAAAAAGAAAGTCTCTCCTTCACAGATGACTCAATAACTGCTGCATAGTCCTTTATGTTTTCAGTTCATTGCCTGAATTACATTAGCCTTATATTGATTTGTTTTTAAATTTTTAATTTGTTATAAATTTTTAAATTAAATCATACATTATGCATACACTTCTGCTATCTATTTCACTTAGTAATTTATCACAGACATTCTCTTCATGTCAGCACATATCCTTTTATGGTTACAGAATATTTTATTGTATGAATCCACCAAAATTTATTCAACATTCCTCTATTGATGGGTTATTGGTTTCTAATTTTAAAATATTGTGTTAAGATGTTTCCTTCTATTCTCATTTTATTAATACTTTGAGTTTTTAAAATCAAGACTAGCTAATGATTTTTCCAATGCTTCTTCAGCATTGGTTGAAAGGATTACATGATTTTCACCTTTAATCTAGTTCTGATGTTGAATCTTATAGCTCTAGTGATCCTAGAACTATGTTGTGTTATTCTTATACAATAGCATTGGATTTTGTTGTCTTTCTTTTTACCTCCATTTTTTTCTTTTCTTTTCTTCTCTCTCTCTTTCTTTCTTTCCATTTTTTTTGAAGCAGGGTCTCACTCTGTCACCCAGGCTGGAGTGCAGTGGCCCAATCATACTTCACTGCAGGCTTGAACTCCTGGGCTCAAGCGATCTTCCTGCTTCAGCCTCCCAAGTAGCTGGGACTATAGGCATGCGCCACCATGCCCGGCTAATATGTCTTATTTTTTACAAAAGGATCTTGCTGTGTCGCCCAGGCTGTTCTTAAACTGCTGGGCTCAAGCAGTCTTCCTGCCTCAGCCTCCCAAGTCACTAGGATTACAGGCGTGAGCCACCACACCCAGCTCTTCCTCTGTTTTCACTGTGGTAGGCAGAATTCTAACATTCCCTGGTATACATGCCTTATTTACTTCCTTCCCCTTAAGTGTGGGAAGAAGCTGTGAATATGGTGGGATATCATTGCGACAATTATGTTAAGTTACATGGCAAAGGGGATTTTGCAGATAAAGTTAAGTTGCTGATCAGGTGACTTTGAGTTAATCAAAAGGGAAACCCTCTAGGTGGTTCGGACCTAATCCCATGAGTGCTGAAAGTCAGAGTCTAGCAGTCAGAGACAGAGGAAGCCAGAGAGTGGAAGCAGCAGAGACACTCTCCTTCTGGCCTGGAAGACATTCCCCTGCAACTGCCACTCTGCTGAGAGGACAGCATGGCAGGGTGGTTGGTGGGTTCTAGGACCTGACAACCAGCCCCAGTCAATAGCAACAAAATGGTGACCACTGTCCTACAACAACAGGGAACTAAATTCTGCTAAACAACCTGAATAAGCTTGGAAGAGGCTCCCAAGCCTCAGATGAGATAGCAGCCCCTTATGACACCTTGATTTCAGCCATGTAAGACCCCCAAGTAGTGAAACTAGTTAAGCCAACCTTGGACTTCTGACCTATAGAAATTGTGAGATAATAAAATTGTGGCAAAGTATATACTCCCAAAATTTGTCATTTTATAGATTAAAAGTGTACAATTCAGTGGCATTAATTAAACTCAACAATACTGTGCAACCGTTATCACTATATGTTTCCAAACTTTTTCATAACCCCATACAGAAACTCTGTAACCATTAGGTAATAAATCCCCAGGCCCCACCTCCCATACCCAGCCTCTAGTAACATCCTTTCTACTTTCTTTCTCTATGAATTTGCCTATTGTAGATATTTTATATAAGTTTGTGTCTGGCTGATTTTACTTAGAACAATGTTTTTAAGGTTAATCCATGTTGTAGCATGTGTCAGAACGTCATCCCTTTTTATGGCAGAATATTTCATTGCATGTATATACCACATTTTGTCCATCTATTCATCTCTTTTTTTTATTATAGGGGTACAAGTATTGTTGGGGATACATATATTGCCCCTGCCACCCCTCCATCTATTCATCTCTTGATGCACACTTGGGTTGTTTCCACCTTCTGACTAGTGTGAATAATGTTGCTATGAATACGGTTGTACAAGTATCTATTTGAGTCCCTGTTTTCAATTCTTTGGGGTGGAATTGCTGGATCACATGGTAGTTTTATGGGAGCTTTTTGAGGAGCCAGCAAACTGTTTTCCACAGTAGCTACCCCGTTTTGTAATCTCACTAGCCACTAATGTACAAAGGTTCCAATTTTTCCACATCCTCACCAACACTGATTTTCCATTTTTTGTAATTATAGCCATCCTAGTAGGTTTGAAGTGGTTTTTATGGTGGTTTGGGTTTGCATTTCCCTAATGACTAATGGTGTTGAGCATCTTTTTGTGTGGTTATTGGCCATTTGTATATCTTCTTTGAAGATGTACAAATCTTTTGCCTACTTTTTTAATTGGGTTGTTTATCTTTCTGTTGTTGAGTTGTAGGAATTCTTTATATTTTCTGGAAATTTTGTATTAAGCCACTGTTTGTGGTAACTTGTTATGTAGCAGTAGAAAACTAATACATTTACCCTATCATTAACTATGAAATCAAATTTTTAATACTCTTATAAGAAACTGTCTGTTTTTTCTATATTGTGGAATAGTCAGAATAACAAGAATGATTAGTTCCTTGGAGGTTGGATAGAACTTTCCTGAGAATCTGTCTTGGCCTGATATTTTCTGGGAGGTAGATCTTTGACAACTTTTTTAAAAGTTTATATTTTCTGTGTCTTCTTGGAATAATATTAGTACATCCTCTTGGTTGCTTACAGGAATAAATGAAATAATGCTTACATAATACCTTAACATACTACTTGGTCCATGGAAAGTACTCAAAAAAAGTGTTAGCTATATTGTTGTTATAAGATTTTCTCCTTATCCTGGAGTTCAGATATAATACCCAACTGTGCCTACTCATGTCTCTTAGTCCATTTTGTGTTGCTATGACAGAATACCACACTCTGAGTAATTTACAAAGAAAAGAAATTTATTTCTCACAGTTCTAGAGGTTGGGAAGTCCAATATCAAGTGCCACCATCTTGTGAGGGCCTTCTTGCCGTATCATCCCATGGTGGAAAGTGGAAGGACAAGAGAGCATGTAAGAGAGAGGATAGGGGGGCCAAACTCATCCTTTTATCAGAAACCCACTCCCATGATAACTAACCCATTCCCAAAAAAATGGCATTAATCCATTCATAAGGGCAGAGCCCTCCTGACCTAACCACCTCTTAAGGGTCCCACCTCTCAACACCGTTGCATTGCGGATTAAGTTTCTAACACACAAACTTTGTTGGCTACACATTCACACTATAGCAAGGTGTGTATTTTTTTGTAATCCTACCTGGTACTCATTGAGCTCTGTTGATCTGAAAAACTCAGGTCTTTCTTTAGCTCAGGGAAATGTTATTATTTTCTCATTATTGCTTCTCTTCTACTTTCCCCTCTCTTGAATTTCTATTATTGGATATTAGATCCTCTGACTCTATTTTCCATATCTTTTACCTGTTCGCTAATAGCTGCTATTTATTTAGGTTATTTTGACTCTATGTTCTGGGATAATTCCTACAGTTCATCTTCAAGATCATTGTTTTGAATTTCACCAAAGACCATTTTATTTTTTAGTACTTCTGATGATTAAGTTCAGAAATCCTCTTTTAAAAAAAAATTATATATATATATATTTCTAAGAACTCTTTCTCACAGTTAGGTTTCTTACAATATTTTTTCAAATCTCTGTGGAAATTCACTAAAGTGTTTGTAAGAGTTCTCTCTCCTGCCAAGTCTGTGTCAATGGGGTGACACCCTCTCTGATTTTCAGCCTGGACCCTCTATTAAGCTACGATCACCTGCTTGTCTACTCACTGCACTCCTGGATCTGCCAGTCCCAGTCACAGGTGTGGGTTCCATCTGCCCTGGGTGTTCTGACCTCTGGAGTCACTGGTAGCAGCAGATGGCAGATGGCAGTGACAGGCGATCTCCTTTCAAAATAGCATCACCCCCTGACTTTCTATCTCTTTCCTTATGTGCTTTATTTTCTGTTTAGCACCTACTCCACCCTTCCATCACATGCACATTTATTTCTTGATTGTCTCTCCTGCAAGGCAGGAAGATCCATGAGGATGGACGCTAGAACAGTGCCTGGCACATGTGGGCAGTCAGTACATGTTTCATCAATGAGTGAGGGAGTGGATGAATGAATGATGGAGTAGCGTGGCCTTCTCTCAGGATTGGAGCTCCCTAAGGAAGGGTCACAGCCAAGAGGTCATTGTGCACGAGAACTGTGGAGGCCAGGAGTATTTAAAGCAGGAGAGCTGTGGATAAGAAGGATTCATGCCCCCCTCCCCCAACTAGCCTCAGTAGGAGACAGGACCAGGCAGTTGTGTAAGTCCCCCCCATGTGGCGGATTTTCAGGGAGGCTGTTAGGGCCCAGGACGTCAGCTCCAAGAGCTGTCACTGCTTAGTCACTTTGAATGGCTTCAGCCACCTTCTTCCAACAGGCCAGGCAGATCCACCTCTCCCCACTCATTGGACTCCAATCGACAACTCCCAGATGCACAGTGCATCAGTCTTACAAACCTCTGTTGATACAGACACAGGACCAGACTTTCCTTGTTACCACTACACGCAACAGGTGGAGCTAATTTGTGTGTCACCTCCAAGGCTTGCTCCTTACCCCACTCCACCCCATCATCTAGGTGCAGCCTCCTAGACCTTTGTTCATGCATTTACAGACGCGAATAGGTAGGCATGGAAATTGTATTTCACTAATTTTTCACATAAATAGCACTGTATTGTACGTATGCTTGTGGCACTTGCTTCTTTTCACCAGTCCTATGGCTTAGAGATTACCCATGTTCACACGTATGGCTCCGTTTCATTGTTTTCCACTGCTAGAGTGGTGGTGTCCAGTGAGCCTTTCTGTGATGATGGAGATGTCCTGTATCTTTGCTGACTCATGCAAAATGTAGCCATTAGCCACATAGGGCTTTTGAGAACTTGAAATGTGACTAGTGGGACTGAGGAACTGAATTTTCAATGTTATTTAATTTTCATAAACTTTAATTTTTTTTTTCAAGAACTATATAATTTTAATGAAAAGACAAAAATATCCCTCACTCAAAGCCCTGACCTAAGTTGGACATTCATATTTCAGACACTCATATAGTCGCTTTAATTATATTACTTCTTTTTTTTTTTATTTCATCATATAATGGGGGTACAAATATTGTTAGGATTACATACATTGCCCCTACCACTCCTCCCCCCTCCACGTGCCAGAGCTTCAAGTGAGTCCAGTCCCCAGGTGGCGCGCACGGCACACATTATGTAACTCTACACTTCCACCCCCCTCCCGCCTGCCCTCCATCCAACATAAGATTTTTTTTTTTACACTTTGGATACATTGTATAACTTTGCCTCTCCCTAAGAAGGGTTAGAGGTATGCCCTTCCCCCCTACAATGCTCTCCACATCCCTATGATGTGGGTCTTGCCCCCCCTCCTGAAACCCTGGTGTACACTACCACCATTTGAGCACCATAGTTTTATAAACTTTAATTTTAATAGCTACATGTGGAGATGGGGCTGGCAGCCACTGTGCTGGACAGCACAGCTCTGTCACATTCTATCATATTCCATAGTATGAATATGTCACCACTTATTTGTCTTTCCCCTGTTGATGGGCCTTTAGGTTGTTTGGGGTTTTTGCTTTTGCAAATAAATTTTCAAGGAACATGCTTAAATGTCTTGTGTTAGTAGCTATATACTATGTTAGTATGCAGTTTTGTGTTAGTAGTTGTATACTGTTCAAAACTGTTGCCATTGTGTTCCTTTTGACCCGTCACCAAGGTGGAAAAACCACTTCCTTAAACACCATCAGTTTCAAGTCTGCCACTCTGATGTGCATGTGACCCTTTGCTTGTGTTAGATCTCTGGGACTTTCAGCCCTGCAGCTGAACCTTTAGTATCACGGGAGTCTGGAATGCCATGCCTAGCCACAGGAGGGACCTAAGCATAAGTCCCAGTGAGATTAAACAAATCCTTTATGTGAAATAACCACATAATGAGGTCTTCAAGGCCCATGAATTTATGACAGGCATATATAAAACAAAAACGATAAGCAGAAGGCAATCACTAACTCCAGGAAAAGCAAACAATTAAATAAGAAAGGAACTGTGATCGTTAGTGTGCTACGTGTTTTGGCTCTGAAGAATTGTCCTCACGTACTCCCTGTGGTGGACAGGATTTTGGTAGCCATGCCTTTTGCTCCCTGCTGTTATGCCTGTCAGTGCTTTATGCTACATGGCAAAAGGGATTTTGCAGATGTAATGATTGTTATGGGCCCTAAAATAGGACGATTATCCTGGATTATTGGATGGGCTCGATCTAATCACTTGAGCCCTTAAAAGCAGAGAAATTTCTCCACAGTGGGTCATTCAGAGAGATGCTGTGGAAGAAGTCACAGAAGAGATTAGAGAGATTCAGAGTGTTCTAAGGGAATCTAGCTGGCTTAGAAGAGGGGGCAGGGTGGCCTCTAGATGCTGAAATTGACCGACAGCCAGCAGGACACAGGGACCTCAGGCCTTCAACTACCCAGAACTGGATCCTGCCAACACCCCGATGGGCCTGGAAGTGAATTCTCCCCCAGAACTCCCAGATGAGAGCCCAGGTCAGCCAGCACCTTGATTTCAGCTCGTGGAGCCTGGAGCAGAGAAACCAACTGGGCCTGCTAGAGATCCGACTTAACAGAGCTGTGAGATAATAGATTTGCATTAAGCTGCTACATAAGAAAGGAAATGCGATCGTTAGTGTGCTGTGTGTTAGAGCATGTGATTTGTTACAGCTGTGATAGAAAACCGACACACTACCTAGTATCAGTTCGGCCAAAAAAAAAGTGCAGAAGTGATTCTGTGTGATAGGGGGAGAGTACTAAAATAAACTAAATTCTCATCTTGCATGACAGGAAGTTAAAAGACTATATTTAAATCCTAAAAAAATAGCAGCATAAGCATCTGTAGAAATATGGCAGTAAATATTAAAAGAAACAGCTAAAAGTGTAACAAGCGACTGCTTCTGGAGTGCAGGAATTAGAGTGGCGGGGCTGGGAAGGGGCTGCCAATTTTGTCATTTTAATCTTGGAGAGAACTCTGTGATTTTCAAATGCATGCTCCTGTGTTACTGCAATAAAAATAAAGAGGATCAAGTCCCGTCACCACCAGCGTAAGATGTGCCCACCTCCCTAAGAGCCTGAGCAGGTGGGGTGGGGGCTGCCCTGCCTGCCGGGGGTGCGGCATCCCTGCTGTCTCGTCTCCAGGGTGGAGGAGAGCAACGGCAGGCTCCTGGAGGCGGAGCGGAAGCTGCAGGAGGAGCGGCACCGGGCCGTGCTGCTGGAGCAACATCTGGAGAAGATGCGCCTGGAGCCCGGGAGGGCGCCAGCCTCGCAGAGAGCGGCCCCCAGGAACAAAACAGGTAGGGGCCAGGGCAGCGGTCCCCGTGTGGGGCTGGGAAGCAGCCCTGCTGAGAATGGAGAAGCCGGTCAGCTGCACTGTCCAGCCCCCTCAGTGAGAGAGTGGGAAGTAGATCCTCCATCAGGGTGGGTGACCGCTGGGTGGCCTTTTCCCCCTACCCCCATCAGAACCGAAGCCCCAGAGCTCCGTCAGCCCATGGGCCTGCTCCGGCCACCTGTGAGCCCTTAGTGTGAGGTGGCAGTGCCTCTGCTGAATGCCCTCAGCCACCACCTCCTCTGCCACCCCCACCCCAGCCCTCCGCCCTCTATCCTAAGCTGAGTTTGCTCACAGTTGGCCAGGGGGCAAAGTTGAGCCGCTGGGGAGGCCGTGGCCGCAGCGGCTGGAGCAGGAGCAGAGTCCCCCAGCGGCAGTCGCGCTGATGTAGGCAGGGCTGAAGCGGCCTCTCCACAGATTTGGGCACCCAAACTCCTTCTGTCTTGTGGCTCCACCACCCTCAACACGCAGCTTCCGTCTCCTGGTCATAGATGGCCGCTTGAGCTCCCCACCAGCAGCAGGAAGGGGAGAAGGGAAGGAGACAACCACTGGTTCCTTATCTGTTAAGGTTGCATGTGACACTTCTGCTCTCCTCCCACCGGCCAGGTGCTAGACACAGGAGCACACCCCGATGCAGGGGCAAGCTGGGGAATGCTGTCCTTGTTAAAAGGTCTGTCGCTCTAACGCGGTGGTTCTCAAGCTGCCGTCCCCAGACCAGCAGCATCAGCATCCTGTGGGGCTGGGGCTAGCTGAGGGTGCAGAGTGCCAGGGCCAGAAGCCGTCCCTGGGATGGCTGACTCCCAGGGAGGAGGACGCTCCAGCGCGGAGGGGCTAGGCCTGGGACATCCCCCCTCCCAGACCCTCCCCAGTCAAGGCACTGCTGCCCCTACTGCCCCGTCTCTCAACACCCCATACGCCCCCAATCCTGCCCAGGCCGAGGCTGCCGAGACCCTCATTCTCAGGGCCCAGCCCACATGAGGTCAGAACGTCTCAGAATCATGTGCCAGGAGTAGGACACAGAGGGGGAGCTGGGGCCGCCTGCTCTCTCCTCTGCCACCAGCAGGGCCCAGGAGCTTCTGAGAGTCCGGTCTGAGAAGGGTCCCTGGGGAATGTGACATATTCCCTCCTGAGCCCTGAGGAACGTGTCTGCTAGGAATGTAGTGTCTCCAGGCCTCGTGCTCACCTCCTGCTGGGCAGCCAGACTTCCGTCCAGGGACAGCTAAGCCACAGCAAGAAAACCACTTTGGTCCTGCTTGGACAGTGGGGGCGACTGCCTGAGAGAAAGTGCCCATGTGGCCTCTGCCACCTGCTGGCCTGTGACCTGGGCAAAGCACTGCCGCTCTGGGGAGCACAGCCCCACCACCTCCCACCTCCCCCTGGCCAATCTGTAACAGGGAGAGACTGGACTCTGCAGTGGCAGTCCCACTCCGTGGGGGAGACAGACGCCCGAGCAGAGATGGGGGAGGGGAGAAGAGCAAGTGCAAAGGCTCCTCGGTGGAGGCTTAGCTGGAGGGGGAGGTGAGGTGAGGCGGGAGGAGCCACCGGGTGCTGAGGAGGTGGTCCAGTCACACAGGACCTTGAGGGCCACATGTCAATTCATTGAGGCCTGACAAAGTTCTAGAGGCAAAACTGTTAGCCCCTTTTTTCAGGCGAGGAAACCAACGCAGAGAGGCCCGGGGGTGAGGCCGGGTCTGCTGATGCCAGGCGATTCCCTGTGGGCCACACCACCCCCGAGGGCCCTTTCAGCACAGAGTTTTTCCGATGCCGTGATTTTGCCCAGGTTCCCCACAAGTTGGGCTTTGTCTTCTTTTTCTGAGCATTCTGTCACCCCTGACCCCAGCCACCATGATGCCCTGCTTCCTAGTATGGAGCCGGATGGGGACTGGGGGGACCCGGTGGTGCAACAGCACCAGGTGCTATTACGGCCTAGACTCGGGTTTAGCCTGCAGGCCAGACCCCAGGCCCAGCTGGCTTCTCCAGTTGGAAGCAAAGTACCAGAAGCTGTAGAGTGTAAAGATGGCGACGATGAGATGAGGAGCCACCCTGGCACAAAGCAGGCTGTCGGGGCTGGAGCAGAGGCCAGAGCCAGGATCGGGGAAGGCAGAGCAGGCACCAGGGAGGGCTTCTGGCGGAGGCAGCCCTTGTCCTGCACCCAGAGGAGGTGCCCACGTGGAAAAGCAGACGTTGGCCATGGGGGAGGAGAAGGAAGGTGTTAGCACAGTGCTGTGGCCTCGTCACAGAGAGTGGCTGCTACTGCCCTGCAGGTCTGCCCGCCTCTAACACCAGGCACAACCCGACCGGGAGCGAGAAGAAGGACCCATCCTTCGCCCAGCTCTCCGATGTGCCTATGGAGTCCCAGATGGAGGAGCTGACTACCAGGTGCTCCCCTGCCCACCTTCCTGAAATGGTAGAGGTGTCTGGGTGGACGTGCCTCGATAGGAGAGGTCCTTTGACTTCTGTTTGCCCCTGCTTGGGCCTGGGTTCTCGGCCTGCAGTTCAGAGGGCAGAGGGCCCCAGCTGTGACCCTGATGGCCCATAGTTCCAAGAGATATTTTATCAAGTGTGGGTTGCTGAACCCACTTTCCTTAACTCAGTTAACTCCTTTAAGATCAAATGAGGCAATGGGAAAGGAGAGAGGGTGGACCTCTACAGATTCGTACTCGTCCTCGAGGCAGCTGACATTGCTGGGTGCCAGGCCCAGGGCTGGGGGTGGACCCAGAGAGGAATCCCATGTGGCGTCTCCAAGGGTCTGCGGGAAGAGGGGACGGGCCGGAGAGAACCCTGAGCCTGAAGAGCAGCCGTGCTGGCGGCCCCATTCCCAGGGCCCTCCATCCGCCCGCACGCGAGCCAGCTCAGGCCACACTGAGCCCTGTCTCCTGTGGTCCAGGCTGGCCATCCAAGTGGAGGAGAATGCGATGCTAAAGTCTGCCCTGGACGGCGCCCTGAGGGGAAAGGAGGAGGACTTCCGGATGTACCACGAGACCCTGGGCCAGGTGAAAGGGGTCTTCCTGCAGGCCCTGCGGCAGCAGAAGACAGACAAGCAATAGGATGGCGGCCCAGTGTCAGCCTGGCCAGGCCGGGCAGACTCAGATCTCGAGTGGATGAGGCTCTACCTGAGGACTCCATCTGCTCCAGGAAGCCAGCCCGGGGCAGCCAGCCCGGCCTCTACTCCCAGAAGAGGCTCCTCAAGAATGACCAAAGCCAATGTCTCAGGCCAGGAGGGCAAAGGAGAAGCCCCGGTGGGGCACTGAGGGGCCCTGCGCAGGCTTGGCTGTAGCAGGGGAGGAGGCCCAGCAGCCATCGGCAAGAGCTCCGGGACAGCAAGGCGGCTGTGAGCGGACAGAGTGGGTCCCTCGGCAGGTGCTCAATGCCCTTGTCCTAGGGCCTAGCTGGGGGACCCTGCATGCCGGCACAGCACACGGGAGAGCCACGGTGCTCCAGGCTGGGCACATTCCCCGATGCCATGCAGCCCCGCCCTGCCCCCCTCATCCCCACCCTGTGGCCGTCCCCACCCTCCACAGACTTGGGGCACCATGTTTTCAGCCACTGTGTCAGCCCGCTCCTCAGGGCTCTTGCTCAGATGCCGACCCTCAGACTTGTAATAATAATTATTTTCCTAATCACCGCAGCTCCCACTGAGTGAGCATCTACTGTGGAACCCTGGCCCACCTAGTCCTCCAATAACCCAGGATTGTGCCCTATTTTACAGATGAAGAAACTGAGGCTCACAGAGAGAAGCTGAGCTGGTATTTAATGCTGACTCCAGGGCCAGGGTCCTGCGGTTGAGCAGATGACGCAGGGCAGGTGTGCCCACCCACGCTGGGCAGCTCTGCCCCTGGCAGCTGCTCCAAGGGGCACCCCTGCCTGCTCCCCAGGCTGTGGCGGGTGGGTGCTGGTGGCAGAGGGCAGAGTAGGGCTCAGCCAGAGCTCTGAGAAGAAGGGTTTGGAGGCAGTGGGTCCAGGTGAAGGTACAGTGCCCCCCCCTCGCTGTGGTGAGCTGGGAAGGCTACTGCGGTTGGCCCCCAGGACCCCATGCCTCTCTGTGATTGTCACAGTGTCACCCCCTCTCAGCTGCAGTTATAGCGCTAGGGAAGGGTGGCCCCAAAGAGGGCCACCCATAGCCACACACCGCAACCCCAGACACCCTGGCTGTACACGTGCACCTGCAGGCCCACCCAGAGATGCAGGTGCACACGGACACCTAGCTTCAGGAGCATGCAACTGCGTGCACACACTCTCAGGCACCTCCGTGTGTGCCCACGGGTAGACACGCACACTGGCACAGACGAGCATGCGTGTATGTGGACATGGACACACATCTCCACGTGTGAAGACACAGTCACTTGTGTGTTGCTTGTGCAGTGCCACACAGATGCACGCACACATAGTTTGAAAACACCCCCTCCCCTAGGAAAAGCCACCTGGGGCTTCTCAGGCCCTTCCTCAGGGACGGGGCTGTGGAGGGCCTGGTGCTGGCCCCCACCCCCCTCCCCCACTCAGGGAGCCCCCGACCTGCATGGGGTAACACAGCAAGGTGGGGCGAAGGCCATCGGGATGAGGTCGTGATTCTGATGGTGTCCTAAGGGTCTCTGGGAAGGAAGAGTTTTTCCCTGGCTCCTTGTGAGGGGAAATGGCCGGGCAGAGTGCCAGGAGTGAGAGGACCTGTGCTAGGAGGGGCCGTCGTGTGACAGCAAGGGGCAGGCCAGACAGAGAGTCTGAATGCCGGACAGTGTGGCCAGCACCTTCTCCTGCCGGCAGCGGAGAGCCCAGAGGGTGATCTGGGTGTGGGGGGTGCAGGCTCTGGTCCTCAGGGGAGTTCTTGAGAGTGAAAGGCAGGCATAGGACCAGCCATCCTTCCTCAAGGCACCTCAGGGCAGTGCAGGGGTGGCGTGACCCACACCCTCACCTCTCCAGGGTGGTTCTGCTGCCTTCCCGGCTCAGGGGCAGGTCTGAGAGAAGAGGGAGCATCAGATCACAGACTCTGAACAAGTGGGGGTCCCTGGGGCAGATTTCTCTCTCCATTTGCCAATTGTGTGGCCTTGGCAAGTTACTTAACCTTCCTGAGCCTCTACATCCTCAGCTATAAAATTGGGACAATAATAGAAAGCTTCCTAAGAAGGCTATTATAGGTGTCAAAGAATAACTCAACGACATTAGGCTAATTGTTAGCTTGCTGTTTATTTCTGTACAAGGACCAGGTATCCACAGATTGATTTCATCCCACAATAATAAAAGGATTTACATAAGAGAGAGGGGAGAGAAAAACAGGCACAGGAAATCTTGTCTGGACATTTTTGAGTGAACTGGTTAGCTGGCATCTTGCTTCAGCTGACTTTGGGTATAAAGACGAACATTCCAGTTTACAGATTCTGCAGGCAACCTGGAGAGCTTTGCTGTGGGGCCGTGGTGCTGTGTGCCAGGGGTCCCCGTCACGTCTGCCACCAGCACTCCCGGCTTGGCTAGACCAGGTCTGCTCCATTCCCTCATTAGAATCCCCCGTAGGCTTCATTGAGTTGGAAAGTGTCAATTGCCTGGAGGAGGTGGCACACAGCAGGAGCTCAATAAATGGTAGTTCTTGGTATTGCCTCCATGAGTTCAGCAAATGCTGGTGAGCAGCTCCTCTGCCCATGGCACGGAGGTGCCGCAGTGCCGCAGACAGTCCTGATCTCCAGGAACTCGCGGGTCAGCTGGGGAGAGAGGCAGACTCGGCGCAGGTCACCACTCTATGCAGCCAGTGAGTGCCAACTGCATGCAGCCTCTCCAGCCCCGGGAGGGGCCTGAGGTGAATCTGACTTGTTGCTTCTTTGGGGGCGCTCCAGGCCCATTCAGAGATGCGTGGGAAACAGAGCTCCAAGTCAGCACGGCGGGGCGTGGGGAAGGATGCAGAGACGGCACCATGGGGCCTCCCGCCTGCCCCCGTCCCTGCTGTGGCTCCCAGGCTCCTTGACCAGATCTGGGTGTAGGGGGGCTGTCAGGGAGCCATGTGTCCTTCACCTCTCTCGGGCTGAAGGGGCAGGGAGGGGAGGAGAAGGCCCAGGAGAGCCTGGGAGGAGGACTTTTAAGGGAAGGAGGGGATGTCAAAGGGGCCAAGGACTGGGGCCCTGAGGGATCTAAGCTAGGTGGGCCAGGTGGGGAGTAGCACAGCCAGGTTAGTGCCAATGGCCCCGCCCGGGCAGCAGCACCTATCCCTGGGACCCTGAGGATGACTTCTCCATCCCTCAGGCAGGTGGGCCACAGGTAGGCCGAATGAGAACACCAAGGTCCCTGCCCAGAGCTACAGGGTGATGGTTAAGGGAGGGTGCAGGTGCCCTGGAGGGTGGAGGGGCAGGGGCAAGTAAAGAGGGAGGTGGTGGAGTGACCTCACAGGAGGACTTCCCCTGGCTGCACCCCGGGCAGGCGCTGCGGGTCTGGGTGCTCAGGTTTCAGCACTGACAGGTGAGACCTGGTTGAACTGTGGATGTTGTTTGGCCACTGTCCTTGTGGGGGCATCTGGGGCACCACAGCTGAGCTGGGCAAGATGGCAGCTGGCTCGGGCTCACTCAAACACAGTCCGCTGCCACTGCACCACTGCCATGCTCCCAGGAGCCCAGGGCAGGGTGGCCTCCAGGAGGATGCTCTTCTGGGCCCCCGTATCCCGTTGCCAGAACCGGCCTCTCCTCCCTGCTCCCACAAGCCCACAGCCAGCTCTTCGAGCAAGAAGTCTTTCCCTCTGCCCCCTCTGCACAGGTGTGCTTTTACCTGTACTGTGTCGCCTGCAGCCCTGAGCCTTACACACAGCACACACACGTGTACGACACACACAGGACACACATACACACACAACAAACACATCATAAACAACATACAACACAAAACAAGGCTGGGTGCGGAGGCTCATGCCTGTGATCCCAGCACTTTAGGAGGCCAAAGTGGGAGGATCGCTTGAGGCCTGGAGTCTGAGGTTGCAGTGAGCTAGGATCGCACCACTGCACTCCAGCCTGGGTGACAGAGAGAGCCCTGTCTCTAAGGAAAAGAAAAACACAGAACATACATACTGACTCCACACACACACACACACACACACACAGAACTGATACAAGACACAACTGCACACACACACACATACAAACAGAAGTTACATTCCTACTTTCCTCACATTTTTACTTTGAGCAACAAACAACAACAAAAAAATGTTTGAAATTTGAAAATGGAAAAGGGGTTCTAAGGTTTGAGAGAGTAAAGAGTAGGCCCCCTCCCCACCACATCATTCCCAGTGGCCCTTGTGGCATTTGGGAAGCTGACCCCTGCGCCTCGTGCTGGTCTTAGCCCAGTCAGCTTCCTGCCCCTCCTTCGCAGGGCCACACCAAGCACCTCCTCTCCTGCCACCCCTCACACTGTCCGGCCCCGGATCCAGGGGGCTCCCTGGCACTCCGCCCCACTTGCCAACCCCACATGCCAAACTGCCTGCAGACCTCACCACGTGGGGTCACGTGGGGAGCATCTTGCTGCTGCGTATGAGTCCTGCTTCTCTGGGCCTCTGTAGTCTCGGAGTTTGTGGCTCTCTAACAGCCTCTCTTTAAGAGCAATCAGTGAGCTAGACCCTCGTCATGGAGTGAGCCGCCAGATCCCCCCAAGAACCCAGCGAGGCCGGGCTGCCGTATGCACAAAGAAAAGTGGATCACACCAGCTCACATCAGATAGCTGAACCTGTTTTCTTAATCCTGGGCCCAAACACTCTGTGTGCTTCCTTGAGCCATTCTCTTCCAGCCTCTGAGGGCACCAGGTGGACGGCTGGCCTAGGCTGGTCTCAGCCACCCCCAGTGTGGGTGAGCAGGGTTCTCACCCCTGCAGGGCGGTCAGTTCCAGAAACGTATGGAGCTGATCCAAATATTTAAGCTCCTGTTCGTCAGTTTCCTCTTCTACCAACTGGGGATCATGGTAGCACCTTTCCTGTGGGTTGCAGTGACATTAAAAAGTGAGTCTACGTATATCCTGGCTACCATGGTTAACTTACTCCTGACAACTGGGTCCCCCACCAGGAAGCCCTCCTTAGCCTCCCCAGTCTAGCTCAGATCCCTTCCTTCCTTGACACCAGCCTCCTCCAGTACCTGTCATCCAGACCACAGCCCTGACGCAGCCCCACACTGTGCAGTGGGCGCCCTTCTTGCTTCTCTGGGTCAGGGACCACTGACACGGGTCTCTGTGCCATCTGTGTGCAGTGCGTGTGTTCGGGTCTCCTCGCTGCTTCCTCTGGGAGGAAGCTCACTGCCCAAGTGCAACCTCTCTCCCTGCCCCAGGCCTGGCGGGGGAGCAGCACCTTCCTCTCCCACCCTCAGCTGAGCCCGTGTTGGGGTCTGGGTGAGCAGGGGCTCCAGGAGCCGTCCTGCCTGGCCAGCCGGGACTCCTGGCATAATGAAAAGGACAAGGGCAGGGGGCTAGAGGAGTCTGCCCCAGGACAGCCCTTGAGAGGTCACATGTAAAGGTGGAGGCTGGAGTCCATGGAGCTGAGACGTGACAGAGCGTGCCTATGTGTGAGTGTGTGTGGCTGTGTGGTGGGGGCAGGGCTTACAAGCCTGGTGGGGCCGCCAGGAAGGCTTCCTGGAAGAGGGGGTCCTGGCTAGCAAGGAGAGGGAGGCACAGGCTCTCTAGGGACCAGGGGAGGCAGGCTGCAGTGAGGCCCAGGTGTCCCTGTCAGAGCCTATGCTACTGGCCGCCCCTTCCCCCCAACACCCCCCCCAGGATCCTCCCTGCGGCTCCCTGTGGCCAGCAGCTCTGCAGCACTCGGCTCGGCTCCACTCCACTCAGCTCCGCTCCAGGAAGGCCACCTCCTCCTCCCCCTCCTTCTCCCGCTGTCACCACTCACCACACATAGCCTCGAGGGGGTGGGGACCCCAGACCTGGACACACCCCACTGTGGCGGCGGAGCTCAGTTGGTCAGACGGACGCACAGTTGGACGCAGGACCCCGGAGCCCCGAGGTGGGCAGTGTGCCAGGGTCCCTCGCAGCCTCCTCAAGGTCAGTGCCAGCTGGGGAGGCAGCTACTCGGGGGCCCTTGAGACCTGCAGGGTCCACCCAGGCCCCTCATCCCAGATCACAGGTCCCAAAGTGGGCTTTGCCCCAGGTGCACCTGAGGCAGGCAGGACCGGGGGAAAGGGGACACCCCTCTGTTCACAGGCCAGCCCAGGTCCGGGGGTCTATCAGGAAAGGCCCCAGGCTGGGGGCCAGCTCTTCACAGAGGTCTCGCTGGGGACACCCTGCATCGGCCATGGGGAGCTAAAATTGGAAAGTGGCGAGTGGGAGGCAGCTGACAAAGCTATTTCTCGGGCTCTGGTTTCAGGCTCCTGCTCCGGTTTCAGGCTCCTGCTCCATTAACCTGATCCCCAGGGCTCCCTACCCCCACCCGGCCGCCGAGGAGGTGCCTCAGCCCTTGGGCAGCCCCCAGCGTGGGCAGGGGCAGTGAGGGTCCCCTCTTATCTGAGACCCCAGCGGGGCTCACTGAGAATACCCAATCCTGAGGGGAGGCAGACAGAAGCCTGTCCCAAGTTCCCTGTGTGACCTTGGCAGGGCCCTGCCCCTTTCTGGCCCATGACCTCCCCCCAGCTGTACGATAAGGAGACTGTGGACTGTGGAGGCCCAGGAGAGCTGGCTGCAGGGCTGGGGATGCAGATTTTGGGGAGGGTCTAGGTGAAAGACAGGGCTACACTAGCCACCTCTTAGCCCAGCTCAGCCTGAGAAGTGCCTAGGCATGTTCCTCCCTTTAATTTGAGCCCCAAGTCTGTACTCATGGAGCCCTTGGGAAGACCCTGGTCCAGGCTGATGCAGGGTAGTAAGGGCACAGGTCCTAGCTGAAGCCCAGGGATGGCCCCCCAGGAATCCTGGAGACAAGCTAGGCCCCCTGCAGGCAGAGTGGCTAGGCTCCTCTGGGCCTGATTCCTGTCAGCACCTTGGACAGCATCCAGTGCCCTCCCCGGTGCCTGCCTGGCCCTGCCTGCTCCACCGGGGCACCTCCTCAATAGCACGGCCTCCAGCCAGCACCCAGGACCTGAACACACAGAGCACCGAGAGAGTGGGGCAGTGTGATCACGGACACAGGCAGGGACCAGGAATGTGGCAGGCTGGAGCGCAGGGGCTTGTGGGGGGTGGGGGTCAGTGAGAGGCTGGAGGCTGAGTAAGAAGAATGGAGTCTTAGAGACAGGGGCAGGAGCCGGGAGGTCACGGGCTCCCAGGAAAGGAAGGGCAGTGTGGGGTGGCGGGAGTGGCGAAGGCATCTTGGAAGGGACTGGGTCTTTGTCAGGAGCTGAGGGAGGCTCACTGAGGCACCTGGGGGCAGACACCTGATTGAGGTGATAGACATGAGGTTTCTCCACATGAAGGTCTGCACAGAGGGTGGGGACCAGCCCACCCGCAGGTATGAAGCAGTAAATGGAGGTGAGTAAGATAGGCTGAGTGAGCCCCGGATGGCAGGGTGGGGGACTCAAGCAGCAGCTAGGATAGGGCCCCGTGTTGGGTAGCCAGGTAGGAGGAATGCGGTGGAGAGAGTGATGGCCCAAGGTCCCCAGGGGGAAGGTGGGACAGTCTCTTCAGAGTGGGTCCCCAGCACCCCAGTGGGGGACCATGAGGTGGGGCTAGGCAGGGCTGGCAGCTGCAGTTCCCTCACCCGACCCATCTCCCCGGCCCTGTCCAGGCTATGGGCATCAAGACAGCATTGCCTGCGGCCGAGCTGGGCCTCTACTCCCTGGTGCTGAGTGGTGCGCTGGCCTATGCTGGCCGGGGCCTCCTCGAGGCTTCGCAAGGTACCAGCCGGGCCCGGGGCAGGGGGTGGGGCCCTTCTTCCCCTGGGGGCCTCCAGGTTCCAACCAGCAAGGCCGGACACTCATGGGCTCCAGACCCAGGGTACCCTCTAGGCCCTGGGGGTTGGATGGAACTAGGTCCAGTCACAGGGACGCAGAGATGCAGAGATACTGATAGACACTCGGACAGACACTCAGGGACAGTCAGATCAGGACCCAGAGAGAAGCAGATGCAGAACAAGAGAGACCCGCTCCCCCTTCCCGTGCCCCAGGGTGGGGGGGCAGCCCTGTCCATAGGGAAGGCAGGGGCGGGGAGGTGAAGGGCCCCTCTCCCTGAGGCCTCACTCTGTTCTCAGATGGGGCCCACAGGAAGTCCTTCCGCGAGTCCGTGCGACCCGGCTGGGAGTACATTGGCCGGAAGATGGTAGGTTCCCCACACCCTGGGGTCCCGGAGCCCCGCACATCTCTCTCATCCCAAACCCTTCCCACTCTCCACTGTTCAGATGTTCTCAGATGTAACAGAGGGCACCTCCCAGCGAGAGGGTCTCCGTGCCTCCAGCTCTCCACGGGCCCCTCCCATGTCCATTTAGGAACTGGGTCACAGACACCGAGATGTGCTTTGGCAGGGGCCTCCGGCAGCGCCCCTCCCAGCAACACAGCAACAGTGGTGGGGTGGCAGGCAATGTGCTGAGCAGAGGTGCACTTTGGGGGCAGGGCAGCCCACACGGGGCCCCCCATTCCTCTCTACCTATTCAGAGGGGAATGCAGGGACCTCAGCTAACGCGTAAGAAGAACATGAGGGCCGGGAAGGTGCTGGGACTCTGCCCATCCAGGTGCCAGCCCATCCTGCCCCCTCTCCCACCCTAACCGCCCCACTCCTCCTGCCCGGACTGCCCAGGATGTGGCCGACTTCGAGTGGGTGATGTGGTTCACCTCCTTCCGCAACGTCATTGTCTTCGCCCTCTCGGGACACGTGCTGTTTGCTAAACTCTGCACGATGGTTGCCCCCCAGGTGAGCGGGACCTAGGCCACCCAGCCTCCCCCTGCCCACTCCTCTGTAGCCACCAGGGTTGTGTTGTGGGAACTCTATCCTGGGGTCACCCCCACTTACACAGATAGTTCACCGGGAGCCCTGTTTCTGTCCACAGCTGCGCTCCTGGGTGTATGCCGTGTACGGGGCTCTGGCCGTCGCAGGCACAATGGGCCCTTGGTACCTGCTGCTGCTGCTCGGCCACTGTGTGGGCCTCTATGTGGCCTCACTCTTGGGCCAGTCCTGGCTCTGTCTCGGCCTCGGCCTGGCCAGCCTGGCCTCCTTCAAGATGGACCCTCTGATCTCTTGGCAGGTGTGCACTGGAGTGGAGCAGGGGTGGAGGGTGCGGGGATCAGATCCCAACGTCTCACTTCTTCTGAAGACCTTGCCTCCCAAGTGTCCCAAGCATCTCCTTCCCTTTCCCACCTGTCTTCAAGCCTTAGAGTGCGCCCTGTCCACAAGGCGATCACCTGCACCAAGGGAACAAGTCCAGTGTGTCCTCTGCTCTGTCGCGTTACTGGAACAGAGCAGTGGCCAGCGTTAACTGGCTCAGGAAGAGAGGGAGGGGTGGGACCAGGTTGGGCCCTGGGGGAAGCTGGGGGGTTTTTCTCAGAGACAAGAGGCGCCCTGGTGAGCTCATGGCCTGTTCTTGCCCCTCCAGAGCGGGTTTGTGACAGGCACGTTTGATCTACGAGAGGTGCTGTTTCAGGGCGGCAGCGGCTTCACAGTGCTGCGTTGCACCAGCTTCGCGCTGGAGAGCTGTGCCCACCCTGCCCGCCGCTACTCCCTGGCTGACCTGCTCAAGTACAACTTCTACCTGCCGTTCTTCTTCTTTGGGCCCATCATGACCTTTGATCGCTTCCACACCCAGGTGAGGGGACACCTGTGGGCTTCCAGAACAGGGCTGGATCTCCCTTTTCAGACGGGGGCTCCCATCTCAGATAGAACCCCCAGGCAGGATAGGACGTCCCCATCCTCAGGCATGATTTCTGCATGAAGCCAAGTCTCCCCTCCCTCCTCAGACCCAGGACGGGGCCACCTTCACCTCCCACAGGGATCACAGGGTGGAGACATGCCTCCTCCCTCGGACAGGACTCCCAGGCCATGGATGTCCCCCGCCCACTCAAATGGGGCTCCCAAGACAGAACGGGGTCTGCCCAGGGTGGGCTGTGTCTCCACCCTCAGGCAGGACCCCTGGGTGAAGCCGTGTCTCCTCTCACGCCGCTCAGACAGGGCTCCTCCGGCAGGGCTTGCCTCTGCCCTCAGACAGCGCTCGCCTCTCCCCTCAGACACTTCGCATCCCCCCAGGTGAGCCAGGCAGAGCCAGTGAGGCCCGAGGGCGAGCTGTGGCGCATCCGGGCCCAGGCGGGCCTCAGCGTGGTGGCCATCATGGCCGTGGACATCTTCTTTCACTTCTTCTACATCCTCACCATCCCCGGTGACCTCAAGTTCGTCAACCGCCTCCCAGACAGCGCCCTAGGTGGGTCCTCAGGGCAGGGACCAGGGCTGTACTGCCACCCCAGGAAGACAGGCCCTTCGTGCTCCCACGGGGTGTCACAGTTGGGGAAGCTGAGGCCCTGAGGGCACAGCACCTAAGGGTGGGAGAGCAGGGACTTATCCTTTGACACGCGTGGGACTCGGCGTTAGCTTTGCCCTGTGAGGCGGGCACAGTGTTCCACAGAGCTTGCCCTGCTTCACCGGGCAGTGGCTGATTTCCACAGCTGTGATGGGGTCTCCATGGGGCAGGCGGGGCCTGGTGTCTCCCCCGGGAAGTGACAGGATGGGGTCTCTGTGGGGATGGGCCCAGGAGCAAGGACCTCCCCTGGCACCTGGGAAGAGAAAGTGCATGGGAGAGGGCCGATTGCAGCACGTCGCCCAGTAATTGGGGGTCAGCAAGGGGAGGCCGACACACGAACCCCAGGCAGTGACGGCACCCTGTCCCCAGCTGGCCTCGCCTACTCAAACTTGGTGTACGACTGGGTGAAGGCAGCCGTCCTCTTTGGCGTCGTCAACACCGTGGCACGCCTCGACCACCTGGACCCGCCCCAGCCTCCAAAGTGCATCACAGCACTCTACGTCTTTGGGGAAACGTGAGTGCCGGCGGGGGAGGCTCCCCCTGGGGTCCCCACCTTCCCCCAGCCTCTTCCCCCTGCCTGCGGAGCTCTGCCCCTGGCAGGTTCACACCCATCTGCTCTCCCCGTACAGGCACTTCGACCGTGGCATCAACGACTGGCTTTGCAAGTGAGTTGGGAGTGGGGGATGGTCACAGCCATCCTGCCAGGTGTCTGGGCAGGTCAGCGCCAAGATCGGCCCACGTTTTTAAAGCTCACCCCTGGGCCAGAGGAAGCAAGGAGGGCAGTGAGGAGGCCGTGGCAGAGGTCTAGGTGAAAGACGTAGAGGTCTGGCCTTGGGTGAGGGCCCCGCAAGTGGAGACGGGGGAGAGAGTAGAGACATGCCGCAGGGACCCTTGGCAGGACGGGGCCTGCAGTGCAGGTACAGGGAAGGAGAGGGATGACTCCCAAATTCCTGGGAGGATGAAGGACTGGTTTCCAGAGAGGGATTCGCTGTGAGGAGCGTCTAGTTGGATAGCAGGTGGCATCCTTGTGGAGAGTCAGGGAGATGGGTGGGCCTGAGGGTCTGGGGTTCAGAGCAGCCTAGGGGCTGATGGGCTCTGAGCATTGTGTGGGCACGTGGCCTTTTGGCCTTGGGAGTGGATTGGTGCCGAGGAGAGAGAGCGAGACGAGGAGAGCAGGGGCGGCCAAGACTGGGCCTGCGAGGACTCTGGTTGGGGGAGGAGGAAGAGCCAGCAGAAGGAACAGGCAGGCGTGGTCAGAGGAGCAGGAGAATCAAGGCCGGGGAAGCCCTGGAAGCCAAGGGAGGACCATCATGCGTGGCGGGACAGCTGGAGCAGGCGTTGCGCAGGCCCAAGGAAGCTGGAGACTGAGGATGAGTGTAGGTGACATGCAGCCTTGGGCTGGAGAGGCAAGGGCAGGCGGGAGTGGAGGGAAGCTGAGGAACTACAGGGTGTGCAGACGACTCCTGCAGAAGCCCGGGGCTGAAGGGGCAAGGCAGGGCAGCGGCTGGGGAGATCAGGCTGTATTAAAGACAGGAGATAATGGACGTGCCGAGGGGAATTACTCAGCAGGGAAGAAGCTGGTGATGCAGGATGCGGGGCTGACTGAGTGAGCAAGGTCCCTGGGGAGGGAGGAGGCCACAGTATCCAGGTCCAGGCAGAGGCCTAGCTTTGGGAGGAAGAGGAGGAGGAGCCAGTGTGGACACAGAAGAATGGCAGCTCAGTGTAGAAAAGTAAGGGCTTCCATGTGTCCTCCAGGAAGTAGGTGGCGCGGCCATCGGCTGAGCGCTTCGGGGCTGGGGGCAGGAAGGAGGCAGCACCCAGGGCTCCCGCGCCCTCCCCACCAGGGTCCCCCACGCCCAATTCCACTTGTGGGAGGGATGAGGGCACAGCCACTGCAGGGCCCAGGAGAAGCAGCTGACTGGAGAAACCGAGGCATTGAGAGCCCACGTCGTGGGTTTACAGACTCCAGTGTGTGAAGATGTGCGATTTTCCTATCAGGGCTCAGCTGCTTGGGTGCAGGTGAGGAGAAAGCGGGCAACTGGGCTCTCCCAGATGACCGAGAGGAGCAAGTGAGGGACATATGATTTTAGGTTATTTATAATGACGACTCATTGGAGGAGCAGCTACCTGAGGTCAGCGCTTGTTAAGCAGGGTGGTGAAGACAGGAGGTCACAAGATCAGTGGGACTAAAGGACTGAAGCTGGGGGGCAGAGGTCAGGAGGGGCTGGGCAGAGTGGGAATTAGGAAGTGGTGACAAAGTTGGGGCGTGGCCATGGGAGTGGGTGGCTGAGGTGGCGTGGAGGAAAAAACCACTGGAAATGAGGAGGTCACAGAATGGAGAGGCTGGTTACTCAGTGGGTCTTCCACTGAATTTATTCAACAAATATTTACTGAGCACCTACTGTGTGCCAGGCACTGTTCTAGGCACTGGGGATACAGCAGTGAACATGGCAAAGACCCTGAACTCATGGAGCTTACAGTCTAGTGGGGAGAAACAGACCATAAACAGGTAAACAAACATAAATAAGATAATTTTAGAGAGTGGTAAGTGTTATGAAGAAAACACAACGTGTAAGGTGAAAGAAGCTGGCAACAGGGTAGAAGCTTCTTCCGTTGGGGTCTGGGCGGGCTTCTCCGAGGAGATGATACGTGAACTGAGACCTGAGTGACACGGAGATCTGGGAAGAGAATTCCAGGCAGAGGGAACAACTGCATAGCCCTTGAGGCGCGAACCGACCGAGTGTGTCTGAAGCCAGTAAGGCCAGCGGGGTGGACGGGGAGAAGGGAGGCACGAGGTCAGGGAGGGGCAGAAACCAGGTTACAGGGGCTCTCCCAGCCTGAGCAAGGAGGTGGAAATTATTCCAATTGTGATGGGAGGCCACCGAGGGGAGCTAATCGTGGAAGTGACGCGAGCCAAGCTACACTCTGAAGCTGTGCCTGGCTGCCGCGTGGAGAATGGGCTGTAGCGGCAAAGGCAGAAGCAGGAAGACCACCTAAGAGGCTCTTGCAATGATCAGTGGGAGAGGAGATGACCGCCCCGACTGGGGAGTAGAGGAGGTGGTGAGCAGCGGTCAGGACCGAGTGGAGAAACAGAATACGCTGGCTTGCTTGGAGGTGGGCGATGAGGGAAACTGAGTCCAAGAGGGCACCAGGGCTCATAGCCTGAGCAATGAGCGGTGGTGCCGGTAACTGAGAGGGGGGTGGAGCGGTTTGGGCAGGGACGGGGCATCAGTCATCCACGTGAGATGCCTATAGCAGTTGGATGCACAAGTCAGGAGAGACTGGGCTGAAGACACAGATTCGGGGGTCATCAGTGTAGAGCCAGATGTGAAGTCCTGGGTGTGGATGACGTCACTTGCGGAGGAAGTGAGCAGAGCCAGGGAGGATATGCTGTTTGAGGCCGAGTCCTCCACAGTGTGGAGCTGGGTAGAGGAGGAGGAGCAGCTACCTGAGGTCAGGGATGTTGAATGTGCCCAGGGTGACAGCGCTGAGGAGGGCTGCCCTGTTGTGTCCTCTGCCCGTCTCACACCTGCTCTTTCCCACATCTCCTTCGGCCCCTTCTCCCGTCTTTCCTGCAGATATGTGTATGACCACATTGGTGGGGAGCACTCCCAGGTGATCCCAGAGCTAGGGGCCTCGGTGGCCACATTTGCCATCACCACTCTGTGGCTCGGACCTTGTGACATTGTCTACTTGTGGTCATTCCTTAACTGCTTTGGCCTCAACTTTGAGCTCTGGGTGCAGAAACTGGCAGAGTTGGGGCCCCTAGCACGAACTGAGGTGAGCAGGGAAGGTCCAGGCTGGGACTGGCTGCCTCATGGGGGAGGGTGGGGACTACTGCTTTCTGGGGTTGTCCAAACACTTGGCCCCCCAGTCCAGAACTTTCTCACCACCACCCTCCTGTTGTCAGGACAATGGCTCACCTGTGGGAACCCGGCCCTCCCTACCTTCTGTGGGGAACGGAGCACCCGGGCCTGGCTGTGTTGCTCAGCCCTCACACTCCCTCTGGACCTCAGTTTCCCCATGTTTAACAATGAGGGAGACCCAGGTGTACCCCCAGGACCTGAGTAGCCATGTGGGCAAGGCCACTGACCAACCGTGTCCTCTTTCCTTTGGGCTTCTTGTCCTGTTTCCAATGCTGTCCGGACTGGGCAGGCCTCTCTGTCGGAGCAGATGTCCCGCAGGGTCCGGGCCCTCTTTGGAGCCGTGAACTTCTGGGCTATCATCATGTACAACCTTGTGAGCCTGAACAGCCTCGAGTTCACAGAGCTGGTTGCCCGGCGCCTGCTACTCACAGGTGAGGGACAGGGGTGTGGATTACAGAATGTGCCAGGGATCAACCTCTAGGACCTCTCGAAATGCCCCCTACCCGGCCCAAGGCCCCAGGGACTCGGCAGGGAGGGCCAGTAGAGTGGGGAGAGGGCCGGGAAGACAAGAGGCACTGAGGAAGGGGTGCTGCTCCGGGGCACTGACAACTTCTTCCCTGCACAGGGTTCCCGCAGACCACGCTGGCCGTCCTGTTTGTCACCTACTGTGGTGTCCAGCTGGTGAAGGAGCGTGAGCGAACTCTGGCACTGGAGGAGGAGCAGAAGCAGGACAAAGAGAAGCCGGAGTAGGCGGGAGGGGGACGGGGACAGGCTCTGCTCAGCTGTTCCTGGGCCCCAGGCCCAAGCAGGGCCAGATGCGGCCGACTGACAGAATAAAAGACTTTTCTACCACAGCCCGCCTTTCCCTGCCCCTTCTCCCAGCAGTCTCCTGCGCCTTGTCTATGCAGGTGGAGGAGCCGGGGCTCTCGGCCGCAGGGAGGGCCACACACAGAGTGTGGAGGAGACACCACGTGGAGGGCAGAGACCACCAACTCTGGCCACCCAACTGCAGAACTCTGAAGCCCCGAATCTCCAAACTACCAGGTCACTGATGTGGCACCTAATCCCAGACCTAAGCTGCTTGCTTAGAGGGCACTTTATTCTTCTTGGCAAAGGAGACTTATCCATGCTGCAAGCTGCGCTTGATGGGGACGCTCCCATCTGTGGGGACTTACGTGGCACACACAGCCCGGCTGGGGCAGGGCCGGGGCGAACCTGGGATCCACCCCTGTGGTTCTGGCTCATGGACCAAGAAGACCCGGAGGGATATGGCAACGCTGGAGAAGCCTCTAGGTTCTTGGCCCTGCCCGGAAGCCAGGACCATGCAGGAATTTCCCTTTCCAGGCTGACGCAGCCCCTCGGGCACCATAACTGGATCCAGGGGCACTCTGGCCTCTCCTGGCCTCCTCCTCGGAGCCCCTGAGACGCCAGGTCTGTGGGCGCCGCAGGATGGGAGGGGCGCTTAGTTCAAGGCCTCTGGGCTGGTCACATCTTGGTCAGGCGCAGCACGTTGAGCCGCACAGGTAGGAAGGTGGCACCTGCCGCGTAGGCGATCTCCCGCAGGACACCCTCCCACTTCTTCTCATCCTCGTTATACCTGGAGGGTGGAGTGGGGAGAGCGGGGACAAGGATGGGCAACTTGGTCAGCTGAGCCTAGAGTGGAACTCAGCAGAGAGGGGAGGCTGAGTGCACTGGGCCCGTCTCTAGGTAGATCTGCTTCCGGAAAATTCCCCTGTTCTGGGAAAGGAGGCCCCCGCAAGACCCACCACAAAGAACACTCACCTCACACTCTAGGAAGGGCCACCCTCTCTGGGAAAGGACACCTCCCAAGGCTTCCCACGTTCCTCAGAGTCCATCTCCCTCCAGGAAGGTCTACACCCCACAAGCCAATTCCCTCCCCTTGAGCATTTCCATACGCCACCTCCAAGTCCCCTCCCAGCAGCTCCACTCCCCAAAGGCTGCCTGCAACAGCGGGGATGACTGAAGTTTTAGGGGACACCCCAGGAGATGAAACCCTTTTCCCCCACCCCAGGAAGGACCATCCATGGAAAGCAATGGTCCTGAGAAGCTGGGGTCCAGCTACTTCCCAGTCTTGGCCTCAGCTCTCCCTCCAGAACAAGCACCCAGAAGGCAGGGCGGAAGAAGGCCTGGATGCTCCCTGGGCCCTGTGTCATGGGTCTGTGCCCCAAGCTTGGGGTCAGCTCCTGCCTGCAGCATTGTTGGTGCTCCACAGTGGGGCACAGCACCCCATGTGCAAACCCAGACATTCCTGAGCAAACTGGTGAGACCCTGGGGCCAAGCAGGGTTCACCTGTTCCTCCCCTACAGGGCTCCGTGGAAGACAGATCAGCTTTGCCCGCAGAGCAGCCTGCCAGGTGCCTCAGTGCCCTGTACACTGCCATGAGGTGTCAGCCTTGCTCCTGGTTCCCCCCTCACCTCCCTGGGGCTGCACTCACCTCCAGATGTCGTTGAGCTCTGTGGGGACCAGCTCTCCGGATTCAGTCTCCAGGGTGGCAAAGCCACCGATGGCATAGAGGGTGCCCGCCAGGCTGACCAGGCTGAGCGAGCTGCGCTCCTGCGAGAAGGCCTCAAAGGGCGCCCACCTGGGAGGGGGTGAGGAGGTGCATCACCATGGGCCTCAGCAAGCCCAGGGTGCTTCCTGCCACCAGCGCCCACAGCTTCTGCTGCACCTCTGCAATCCGAATCCCAGGCTCCCATGCTCCCAGCACAAGCTCCTGTTCTCCGTCCGGCCCTCTCAGGAGCGCCTACCTGTGCCCTCGCCCCAGCCTCAGAGTGTCCCAGCCAGGTTCCCCTTCCCTCTCCCTCAGGTGGTCACTGCCTTCCCCAGTCTCTTGCTCCTCCCCTTTCCCTTCCTTGTCCCCTTGTCATCCCATCCAAGCTGCCAGTGAAGGCCACCATGGATCTCCCCACTGTCCCCCCTCCTCTCCTGAACTAACTCCCACCCCCCAACTCACGACCCCAGCCCCCGGCAGGCCCCAGCCTTGCCCTGGACACAGTCCTCTTGCCCCTCAGTGGCCAGTGGCACTCCATCCCTTGCCTCCTATCTGCCGCTCTTCTCACACACAGCCTTCTCAAGGCATCTTTGCTCCCCTGGCTCCTGCCTTGGGCCTTCATCCCCACCCTCCAAAACTGCTCTCACTGAGGTCTGTCGCCACCGCAGGGCTTTAAAATCCAGGGCCCCCAGCACACGCCACTGCTGATGTGACTCTCACCTGCTACCTCTCCAAGCTCACCTTCTCAGACTTCTTCCTGGATAACGTACCTGTCCCCAGCGTCCCTCAGGGCGTGGGCTTCAGCTCCTCACACTTGCGCCCTCTCTCCTGGGCGAGCTCGGCCCCTCCATGTGCTGTTGACCCCAGATCTCTCCCTCCAGCTCAGCCCTCTCTCTGCCCCAGTGGGCTCCTCCTGGACACCCCTGGACATCTCCTACCTGGACCCTCTTTTTCCCTGTCTCACCCCAGTGGTTCTCCAATAAATGGCTTCCCACCCTCGCTCAAAAGCATCTACTTCCTCCCTCACTTCACCCTACAATCCAATCAATTGCTAAGCCCTGTTCCACCCCTAAACTCTGGCTACTCAAAGTGTGGTTCGTGGACCAGCAGCCTCAGCATTACCTGGGGATTTGTTAGAAATACAGACTCTCGGGCCCTCCCCGTACCTGAGAATCTGCATTTTAACGTGATCCCTGGGGAGACCCATGTGCACATCACAGGGTGAGAGGCCCTGGCCTAAGTCTTTCTCCAGCGCATCCACTCAGCCCCATCCCCGCTGTACCCCCAGCTCCAGGCCCCCATCACCTCTTGCTACAGCTGCACCCCTGACCTCCCTGCCTCCTGGGAAACCCCAATCTCCTTTTTACATCAGCTGCCATGAGGTGCTTTAGCAGAACACAGATGGGCACTTAAAACCAGTGAGAGGCATGTCACTGCCCCTCTCCTCCTGTCCCCTTCCAGCCCCAGCACTGCCATCCCACCTCCCTTCCCCCCCACCCGCCATCAGCCTGAGCAGTGCCTTCCCTCCAGTGTGTCCTGCCTTTTCTCCTAACTGCCCTGGCACCAAGCTTCCTTCGCCTGGGGCATCCTTCGTCCACCCACCCTGGCCCCTTTTGTGGCTGAGTACAACCGTCTGTCAGCTAAGTTTTCTCTTTCTTCACGTCCCAGGCAGGGGAGCTTCTGTCTTACTGACTGCTATATCCCTTGCACCACGCCACTGCCTGCTATGAGTCCCTGAATGAGGAACCTACCATCCCCCTACTCCACCCCTGGGAGCTCCCTCTTGCAGGCCAGGCTGGCCCTAACCCTTCCCCACCTTGTAGGGGGAAGCCGCCCTCCCCACTTTACTGCTGATCAGAGGAGAGGCACTATTTCTATACCAATGTCCAAACTCAACCCTGGAGACCCAACACAGGGGCTACGACTCCGGCCAGGGCCCACACAGGCCCAAAGCCACACGCTGTCCCTGTGGGGAGGGGGGGAGCAAGCTGCGTACTTGTTGTCTGCGATACTGTACACCTCGGCAGAGCTGGTCAGCCCTGTGTCGGTGACGCCAGCCGCCACAAAAATGCGGCCGTCATGGATGGTGGCACCAAAGAGTGAGCGGGCGGTCTGCATGGGTGCCAGCTCCTTCCACTCGAACTTCTTGGGGTCATAGACGCACATTTTGTTCAGGCACTTCCTGGGGGCGGGGCGGTGAGTGAGCGGAGAGTAGCGGGAGCAGGGCCACCCTTCCCTCCTGCCGCGTCTCCCAGGGCAGCCAGGACAGACCCCTGACAGCGTACTGGAGACTCTGCTCCTGCTCGCTGCGCAGACTCACTGCAGGCCCCAGCCTCACCTGTCGCTGCCTTTGCCGCCAATGACGTAGACAAGGTCCATGTGGGAGAGCACCGCGTGGCCATACACCGCATAAGGCAGCGGGTCCGATTCGCCCCATTTGAATGACCTAGAGGGGACCGGAGTGGGACAGACACCGGGCTCAGGCATGCGCTCGGACCTTGCGTCCGCATTCACCCACCTTCCCAACACACATTCGGGGTGCACCCCATGTTTTGCTGGGACTTCCACCACAGAACCCCACCCCTGCCCCAGGCCCC
>VBSM01002035.1:4533794-4545597 GCA_008086735.1 Cheirogaleus medius | reverse complement strand
CCCAGCCCCGCCCCGCCCAGCCCAGCCCAGCCAGTCCGATAAGAGAGTCCCGGCCTCCAGGTAGGACCACGCAGCCTGGAAGCAAGCCTGAGAGACGGTGCCCCTCCTGCCATCAGGCTGAGAGCAGAGTGCCCCACACCCCACCCCACCGCAGGTAGGTGCCCAGTGACCACCTTGACAGCAGGGTGATGGGCACCACAGCACAGATGTGAGGAGGGAGCTCCAAGGAGGTCCCGCTGTGGCCTTGGTGCCCCCCCAGCACAGCTCGGGGACGAAGGCCTGCCTGCACCTTGCTCTACACCCCATCCCACTGCTCAGGAAACTTCCAAATCAGCTCTGCCATTCACCCCTTAAAATCTACAGTCTGCAGACATGTCCACCTCCACAGCCTTATAATAAAGATAATAGTGGCTTATCTTTTTGGAAAGTTTTCTGAGGGCTGAGCACTTTATAAGCATCATTTAACCTTCAAACGATCTTAACCAAGCAGGAAGAACAATATTCCCACTTACAAAGGCCCGGAGAGAATAAACAGCATACCCACGCTGCTGAGCTGGTAACTGGTGGAGCTACCCCCATGCCCCCATCCAACCGTAAGGCCTGTGAGCTTAACCCTAGCACCAAGCTGCCCTTCACCCCTCTCACTGGTTAGGCTTCAGGGAGCACCCCATTCACCAGGCTCCTCCCTGGTTCTGTCCTTTGTTCACCGTTCCCTGGCCAGAAACGCTGCCACCCTCCCGTTCACATCTCCAAATCCCACCCAACTGACAAGACTCAAACCCACATGGCCAGTCTCCAGGAAACTCTCTCTGCCCTCTAAGATCTCACAGTCACACCCTCAAGTTGGACTGGGCACTCCACTCTACTGATCCTGCCTGGGCCTCAGTTTCCTGATCTGAACAATGGGAGGATTAGGCAGGATGGTGCCTTTGTCTGGAGCACTTTGTCTGTGTTGTGGGCTCCAGTCCTGGCCCTCAGGCAAAGACCCTGCCAGGAACCCTGCACTGACCTTGTTCCCCCTTCTCTCTGTGCCTGACCCCAACCACGTGCAGGGCCAAGGGCCTCCAATGTATTCGGACGTGGGGCTAACATCCCCCGTTACTGAGACATGAAGTTATGCACCTCTTTGGCAGCTGCCTATGACTGTTCAACCTTTAGGCAAGTGGCTGTCAGTCAACCTCCTGGTCTACATCTCACCCTAGACCCAGTGACATTCCCCTGTGTGAACACAGGCACCTCCTGAGCCCCAGGCTGCCCCCAGTGCCCAGAACCCGGCTGCTCCCAAGACTGGTTAGGCACCTGAAGGAAGTAAGCACTCATGGGGTCCTCTTTGTTGTCCTCGTTGTAGAAAAGTCCTCCAGCCACGAAGACCTGGTTCTCCTTGGTGACCAAGCTGACGTGGTTCTTGGGGACTTGGTTGGAGAGGGAGGCACAGTAGCACTCGTTGGCGGCTGGATCGTAGGCCACAGCACCCTCCTCGCTGATCATGAAGATAAGGTCCTGCAGGAACATGCCAAAGCGCAGGGTGTCATTGAGGATCCCAGGTAGGACGCGTTCAGCCTCCTCGTCCTCCTTGGCTTCAGATGTGCCTTTGGCGGCCTCCTCAGCCCCAGCTGCCTCCTTCCCCTTCTTTTTCTTGCGCAGCGTGGTGATTCGGCCCTCGTGCGCGTCCTTCACCATCTGCACCTTGCGCAGCAACTCGGGCTGGGCGCGCACAAGAGGGTGGCGCTCCACGCGGCTCTCCAGGAAGGCGCGCGGCAGCAGGCGGCAGCGCACGCTCTCAAAGACTGTGGGCAGCGCGCGCTGGCGCTCGGCCTGCGCCTCGGAGTCGCCGCTGCCCGCCCACCGCATCACCGCCTCGAACACCGCCTCCTCCTTCTCCACGTTGAGGCCGTCGCTGGAGATGATGGCGATGAGCTCGTCAGCCGAGAGTCCGAGGAAGTCGGCGTCGCGCGCCACCAGCGTGAAGTGCGCACAGATGAAGTCGCGGGCAGCCACCGCGAGGCGCGCGCAGTCGAGCAGGAGGCCGAGGCGGAAGACGGCCAGGCAGTTGGAAAGGCACAGGCGCTTCTGCAGGAAGGACACGCAGATGGTGAAGATGGACGGGATCTGGAAGCGGTGCGCCGCGGCGAACAAATCCTGCACGCTCGCCTCGTCCAGCGAGATCTCCGACGTGTACAGGTAGTGCAGCACCTGGGCCACCACGTCCGGGGACACCTCCTCCAGGAGCAGCTCGCCTGCGCGCTCTGGCTCAGCCAGGAAGCGCCCTCGGAAGTAGGGGCTGCAGGCGGCCAGCACCAGGCGGTGGCACGGGAACTCGCGCTCGCCCGCCCGCACCACACAGTCGAGGAACTTGCCGTGGTCCAGCATGTCCTTGAGCCCGTCTTGCAGGAGCGTCTGCTGGTACAACCGCTGCTCCTCCGCCTGCTCCAAGCCCAGCGCCATGGTGGGGGCCCAGGGTGCAGCGACAGTGCCAGGGGGCTCCTCTCTGTACCCTTGCTTTCCTGCTGGGGTGCGCTCAGACTGCGCAGCTGTCGGCCCTGGGCTATATATAGAGGTGGCCCCAGCCCTGTAAGGCGAGCCGCCTGGCCTCCTGCACATGACGCACAGGGGACAGCTGGGAAGAGGCCCCCTCCCGCAGCAGCCTTCACTCAGCCCTGGGGGCTCATGGGACGGGAGTGGGGTGTCTAGGCCCTCCCCAAAAGATGAGAACCTTGCTACTTCATTTCTAAATGGAGCACAAGCAAGGCTTTGACTCTGGAGTCCCCGGTCAGGAGGTGACCCTGAGAGGGTGGCCCAAGCTCTGACTGGCAGTCCAGGGAGTGGGAAGCATTGAGACCCCTCTTTCAGGGTCTCCCTTCATGCTCTCTGGGCCTATCTGTCCTGTGCCTCCCTTCCTCCCATCTTCCTCACTCCAGCCACCCCTGGATACAGGATGCTTGGGTTTCCTGCTCAGAACTTGGCCATGGCCTTCACTCTTTGGGAGCCTTCTTGCCCCCTCTTTAAAATGGGAAGAACTTTTCCTCTTTCTGCCCCAGCTCTGAGACCCTCCTTTTTGCAAGAAAGCAGGAAGGTGCCTTAGGCAAACAAGGTCATTTCCTGTGGGGCCTGGGGCAAGTCTAGTCGCTCTGTTAAGCCTCAGTTTCCCCTCCTACACAATGAGGAGGTGGAGAAGTTAGACTGTAACAGCCTCCGTTCAGGCGCACTGAGCTACTATGTTGCTGGGAGTACACTGTTACACAGTTCTGACACTCTTAAGGTGTCAAACGTGCTAGAAAATTAATTTCCTAGGATTCTGCTATTCTAGGTGTCTAAAATCCCAGGGTTTTAATATTCTAGGGGAGTTAATATTTTGAATTCTAGTGTTCAAAAGGTAACACTCTAGGAGTTAAAAATTCCAGGACTTAGCTGTTTATGCTCATTGTTCTTGCTCTATGCTAAACTGGGCCTAAACCTGCCTGGCCTCAGGGCCCCTTCACCCTGTCTATGGTCTAAGGGGTCAGGGTCCAGGCCCAGGACAGCCAACCTCAATGCCCACCCTGCTCTGGACTCCTGACCACCCTATCCTTCCCTCCCACCACCACCCCCACCACCAGCACACCCACATCAGTTTCAGCCACCAAGATTAACTTGTTCCCAAAGTGCCAGCGGCTGCAGCTGTGGATTAAATTTAGCCCCAGGGACACGTGTATGAACTGTATGGGGCACTCCTCCATCATTCCTCTGAGTCACTTGTTTATAACCTTAGGCTTGGAGAGAGGGAGTATAGGAGAGAAGACCTCAGGCTGGGCCAGGACTGAGTCACCTCCCCTTTTGTGGTTTCAGCAATGTCACTGCCTGTCCCTCCTGAGCAGTGCATCTGACATCACTCGTTCACTCCATCAGCAGGTCCAGAGGGACACAGCACCCGGGCAGGCCATGGAGGTGGCTTGTCCGTCTTGCTGAAAGGCCAAGGGCTCACTCCGAGAGGACAGGTGGTGAGCTGCTAGCCCAGCCCTGGACTGCAGGCCATTTCTCACAAGCACGGCCAGTGAGGAAACGAGGCTCTGGGAGGCTCGGTGACTTGGATGGGATTCGAAGCAGGTCTGCCCACCTCTGAAGACTGTGGAAATCACCCCTCCCTACCTTGCTGCTTCCCGGGAATTAGCAAAAATGGCCATCATTCGTAGTCTCATTTTCCAAAGACCAGGACAGAAGATACTGACTGAACAATTAACTTATATTTATCAAATGACTTAATGAGATATTTTTAGACCATGATGGATCCCATAGTGCTCACTCCCTACCGGGTACTTATGTGTGGCTCATTCATTCATCAAGAACCTACTGTGCACTGTTCTGATTGCTGAGGATGAAGCAGTGAGAAAGTCAGGCAGGAATTCCTGTCTCTGTAGAGCTTACATTCATCAGGGGCAGGGACTGGGTCGGGGGAGACAGCAACAAATAAACAGTCATCCAGGATGTCAGATGCTGGTGCCAGCTGTGGAGACAAGTGAGGCAGGGAAAGGACATGGGAAGTGGAGGCGGAGGTTGGGGTGATTTTAAATGGAGTAGTCGGTGGGCTCACTGAGAGGGTCACACTTGAGCAGGTTCAAACCATGGAGGATTCCGAGGAGGGGGCACAGCCCGAGCAAAGGCCCTGAGGCACCTGGCATGTTCAAGAAGAGCAAGGAGGCCAGCAGGGCTGGCAGAGTGACCAAGGTGGTGAGTAGGGGAAATAAGGAGAAAGGTTGGGGAGAGGGACCATGTAGGGTCATGTGGGGCAGCGTGAGGACTTTGGTTTTTCCCCGAGTGAAATGGGGTGCTACTGTTCATTTTTAATTATTATTATGGAAAATGCACATATATATATAGAGGATAATACTCTGAGCCCCCATGAACCCATCATCACCCTGCTTCCATACCTATCAAGCCATCAAGTCATGGCCAACCCTGTGTCATCTCTGCCCCCACCCACTCTACTTATAATCCCAGGAGTGCCCAGGGATTGGATGTGGGTGGAGGAAATAGAGAGGAGAAAGGGTCACTCCAAGGCTTTTAGCCAAATCAAAGGGAAGATGTCATCTTATTTCATCCTTTTAATTTTTATTCATTTGGTCTTTACACTAAAATTGTGAGGTATGTATTATTTTTCCCATCTTGTAGAAACTGAATTTTAGATGGCCAGCAAATAGAGAGCAGTCTAATCATGTTTTTTTAAACAGCTTTATTGAGGCGTAAGTGACATGCGATAAACTGCACATATTTAAAGGGAACTATTTGATAAGTTTTGACATATGTATACACACCTGTGAGGCCACCGCCACTGCAATCAAGATAGGAAACATATCCATCACCCACTAAAGTTTCCTCATGCCCTTTTTTTTTTTTTTTTTTAAAGAGGCGAGGTCTCGCTATGTCGCCCAGACTGGAGTGCAGTGGCTGTTCACAGGTGTGATGCCACTACTGGTCAGCACGGGAGTTTTGACCTGCTCCATTTCTGACCCAGGCTGATTCACCCCTCCTTAGGCAACGTGGTGGTCCCCTTCTCCCCAGAGGTCACCATATTAATACTGACCTTAGTGCACCTGATCGGCGTAGTGCGATACAGCCCAGAACTCCTGGGCTCAAGCCATCCTCCCACCTGAGCCTCTGGAGCAGCTGGAACAAGAGGTGCATGTCACCACGCCAGGCTCCTCATCTCTCCCCACGCACCCCCAAGCCAAGGCACTAATCTGCTTTCTGTCACTCTAATCCAGGCTGACTTCTGGGTTAAAGGTGGCCTGTGCTTCAAGGAGTTGAGACGCTGGAAATGCTTTTATGTGACATAGAGAAAGAGATCCAAAGACAGGGAGCCAGGACTGTTGGCGTGGGTATATTTCCTGTGAACTTCATTGCCATCTGTGTTTGCTGAGGGCTTAGAGGACACTGTCGCCCATCATTGATGACGTATTGGTGAGGAATGCTGGCAACTCAGACATGTGCTACAGTGACTAAGGATGCCTTTGAAGTGGCCCCCTGATTTCAGGGAGGATAAGGGAATCTTAAGGGGTGGCAGTGGCCAAGCAATGGTTCATAAATGCCAAAGACAAACTTAGGGCCGGAGAGGGTGGTATTCAGGTGGACTGACCTATGGGGATCCTTAGGATGGCTCATGGATCATGGGTTTCCTAGGAACTGAAATAGGTGGTCATCCTACTGAAGTCCTACTGATATGCATCCTGAATCTGGATTCTCCTTCCCTGCCTGCCACATTTCTGCTAATCTCTCCATCCATGGATGTAATGCCTTATTCATGTTTATGGAACCAAACTCAACACTGCTTCTGATCCAAGATGTCATTTTGTAGCAAGAAAAGTGAGACAAGCCTTCCACTTAATGATGACAGATTAAATACACATTTATTTTTGCTTCCTTCTGAACCTTACTACAATTAAAGTATAGGGTTAAAAGAGAAAATATAGCATAAACTCCCAGGGACACAGTATACGACATGCTTCACAGGGACACAGCAACAACACCATGGATTCTGGAAAGCAGGTGATGTGGGTGAGCAGCTTAACAGGCTTGACCCCAAGTCAGCAGTGGGAAACCCCGATGCCACCTTTCTATACCTCAGAACCTGCAGAAAAGATCCAGAATTGGCAGCACCAAATAGCTTGGAAGATACAGGAGAAGGCTAAAAACAAGAGGATTGGTTATGAGATTCTTTAAGAAGAAGTTATACCCGAAGAACCCCAACACCACCTGGGTACAAACCAATGGTTTAATTTCTGAAGAAGATACACAAGAGAGCTCTTGACCAAAGCACTGCCTGGCATTGGTGGTGCAATGTGAACACTGAGTGATTAAAAGCAACTCCATATCCTAAATGGAAAGCCCATGCTCCCACTCAGCTCCCAGAAAGCTGGCAGGCCAGCTATGCCCTCCAAATAGGGAATTGAAATTGAGGGATGTGACAGATCAAGAGGAAAAAAGACACCAGTAACTGAGGGCCTCAAAGAGCCTGGCCAGATCACCCCACAGTGAAGGCCTCTAATCACCAAGTCCTTCACTCATGCAGAGTTTCCAGTGGCCTTTTTGGTGCTCTCGTTTTTTAAATGATTGAAAAGATGGCTTTTGGCCCAGACAAGATGGTATAACCTTGTTTCCTCTGCTCCTGCCTGTTAAGTACAACTATAAGCCATGGGAATACTGCAAGAGGCAATCAAAGGGAGCTCTGAAAGGTGGCAAGAAAATGACGAATTGGTTTGGGACCCTAAGAATGAAGGAATGACTTGGTGGCAGGGTGTCTTATATACCCCTACCCAGAAGAACATGACCCCGGCCTGCTGTTTCCTGATCCCCAACCTAGTAACAGAAGGTAGCCCAGGTAGCTCATTCCTCTTACAAATTGAACAGGAGTCCCTCTAACGACTCCAGGTGAGCCCAGCACCACCAGTGGGGGGTTAATCAGGTGACCCTCTAACAATAAGCAGGCGGGGGAGGCACTCTTCTTTTACCCTGGGCCTGAAACTCAACTCCCCTGCCAAGAGATGCCAGGCAGCCTGGCTTGGAAAAACCCCTTTACCCTCTCAGGCAGCACCAGGGAGGACCGGTAGGGCCCCAGCAGCAGCAGATAAACCAAGCAGATGAAAATAATACTGCAAAGTCTCTGAAAATTAAATTGTCCTTGGAACCTCAGCCCACAAAAGTAGACCACGACCCGCGTGCTAAATTTAAACCGGGCGATTGCCAACAAAAGAATTTAATAGGACCTAGAGTCTCCTAACATGATGGCCAAAATGTCTAGCCTATGATTGAAACTCACCTGTCACACCAAGAACTAGGAATATCACAACTTGAATGTGAAAAGCATTGACTGACCCCAACACTGAGATGAATCAGATGTTGGAATAATCTGGCAAGGATTTTAAAACAGCCATGAGAATAATGTTTCAACAATCAATTGCAAATTCTATTGAAACAAATTTTAAAAATAGAAAACCTCAGCAACAAAATAAAAGTTATACAGAAGAACTAAATGGAAATTATAGAACTGAAAAAGTACAATCACAGAAATAAAAACTTGCTGGATGGCCTAAATAGGAAAGGAGAGATGACAGAGGATAAAATCAGTGCACGTGGGGAGAGATCAACAGAATTGACCCAATCTGAGCCACAGAAGATAGTATAATGGGGGAGGGGAAATATATATATGTATATGTGTATATATATGTTTGTATATATAAAGAGAGTCATCTCAGGGACCCATAGGAAAATAACATAAGACCAGTGTTTGTCTCATTGTATTGTAGTATCAGAAGAAGAGCAAGAGAATGGGGCTGAAGGAATAATGAAAGCAATAATGCCTGAAAACTCCCAAAATTTGGTTAAGACACAAACCAGCAGATTCAAGAAGCTGAGCAAATCCCCAACAGAATAAACCCTCCAAAATCCATGCCAAGACACATCATAATTAAACTTTTGAAAACTTAAGACAAAGAAAAAAAAATCTTGAAAGCAGCCAGAGAAACAATACCTTACCTACAAGGCAACACTAATTCGAATTATGATGGATTTCTCATCAGAAGCTTTGGAGGTCAGAGAAGGTGGCACGACATTTTTCAAGTGCTCAAAGAACCGTCAACTGTGAATTCTATATCCAATGAAACTATCTTTCAGGAACAAAGGGGAAATAATCCCAGGGAATCCACAGAAAAAGCCTGTAGGACCTAGTAAAGGAGTTCAGCAAGGTTAGAGGATATAAGATCAACACAGGAACATCAATTGCATTTCTGTTTACTGACAGTGAACTTGAAGAAACCAAAATTTAAAACTTAACACCATTTACAGTCACTCCAAAGAAAATGAAATATTTAGGCATACACTTAACAAGACATACAGGATATATATGCTGAAAGTTATAGAATGTTGATTAAAGAAATTATAGAAGACCTAAATAAATGGAGTTTATTTACCTAAATACTGAGTTCATGGATTGGGAGAGATAAAATATAGTAAAGATGTCAGTTCTCCCCAAATTGAACTACAAATTTAATTTAATGCTTATCAAAATCCCAGCAAAATTTTTAATAGATGTAAACAATCTTATTCTAAATTTTATATGGGGAGGTACAAGCCCTAGAATAGTTAAAGCAATCTTGCCCAAGAAGAATAAAGTGGAAGGAATTGCTCTACCCAATATTGTCTTCCTACATAGCTACAGTAATCAAGATTGTATGGTATTGGCAGAAGAAGAGACACACAGATCAGGGGAACATAACAGAGGGCCCTGAGATACACCCAAATATGCTCAATTGATATTTGATAAAAATGCAAAGGCAATTCAATGGAGAAAGGGTAGATTTTTCCACAAATGGTGCTAGAGCCAGTAGACATTCATGAGGGTAGAGAGGGGAAAGGGAACCTCAACCTAAATCTCACACCTTATATAAAAATTAACTCAAAATGGGCCGGGTGTGGTGGCTCACGCCTGTAATCCTAGCACTCTGGGAGGCCGAGGCAGGTGGATCGCTCAAGGTCAGGAGTTCAAAACCAGCCTGAGCAAGAGCGAGACCCCGTCTCTACTATAAATAGAAAGAAATTAATTGGCCAACTAAAAATATATAGAAAAAATTAGCCGGGCATGGTGGCACATGCCTGTAGTCCCAGCTACTCGGGAGGCTGAGGCAGGAGGATTGCTTGAGCCCAGGAGTTTGAGGTTGCTGTGAGCTAGGCTGACGCCATGGCACTCTACTCCAGGCAAAGAGTGAGACTCTGTCTGAAAAAAAAAAAAGGATCATACACTTAAGACGTAAAACAGCTAAAACAATCTTGAAAAATAAGAACAAAGTTGGTCTCACACTTCCTGATTTTAAAACTTACCACAAAGCTATAATAATTACAACAGTGTGGTACTGGTGTAAAGACAGCTATGTAGACTCCGAGTTAATTTTAGGTGTCAGTTCGACTAAGGGATGTTCAGATAGCTGATAAGTCATTATTTCTGGTGTGTCTGTGAGGGTGTAGCTGAAAGAAATAAACATTTGAATCAGTAGACTGAGTAAAGAAGATCTGCCCTCACCAATGTGGGTGGGCCCCATCCAATCTCTTAAGGGTCCAAATAGAACAAGAAGGCAGAAAAGGATGAATTCATTTCTATCTCTCTTTCTCTCATCTGGGAAATCATCTTCTCCTGACCTTAGAGATCAGAGCTCCTGGTTCTTAGGCCTTCAGACTCAGACTAGAGTTACACCATCAGGTCCCCTGATTCTTAGGACTTTGGACTCATAATTATACCACTGACTTTCCTGGTTCTCCAGCTCCAGACAGCATACTGTGCGACTTCTCAGTCTCCATAATTGTGTGAGCCCATTCCCATAATAAATCTACTCTTTAGCTTGCTAGCTAGCTATATTTATAGCTAGCTATATCACCTGTTAGTTCTATTTCTCTAGAGAATTCTAATACATAGGCCAGTGTAATAGAATAGAGAGCTTAGAAATAAACTCTCACATATACAGCCAGATGATTTTCAGTAAGAATGCCAAAACCATCGAATGAGGAAAGAACAGTCTTTGCAACAAATGGTGTTGGGAAAACTGGATATCCATAGGTAAAAGAATGAAATTGGACCCTTACCTTAAGCCACATATAAATATTAACTGAAAATGTAAAACATAAATCCTAAAACTATAAAGCTTTTAGAAGAAAACATAGAGAGAAAGCTTCATGATATTGGATTTGGCAATTTCTTGGATATGCTACCAAAAAACACTGGAAACAAAAAAAATAATAGATAAATTGGACTACATCAATATTAAAAACTTTCATGCATCAGAGGACACAATCCACAGAGTGAAAAGACATGAGTTTCAGGTCAGCACAGGTAAAAAAAAATTAAAAGGCAGAAAACAAATTAAAAGAAAATAAAAAGGCAACCCATGGAATGGGAAAGTCTGATGAAAGGTTTAATATCCAGAATATGCAAAGAACTCCTAAAACTCAAAAACAACAAAACAAACAACCCAATGTAAAACTGAGCAAAGGACTTGAATAGACATTATTCCAAAGAAAATATACAAGTAGCCAATAAGCACATGAAAAGATGTTCAATGTCATTAATCATTAGGGAAATGCAAAGCAAAATGACAATGAGATACCACCTCACTTCCATTATAATGGCTACTATAAAAAAATTTAAAGAAAAAAACCCAGAAAATAACAAGTGATGGGGATGTGGAGAGATGGACCCCTTGAGCACTGTTGGTGGGAATGTAAAATGGTACAGCTCCTATGGAAAACAGTGAGGCAGATCCTCAAAAAATTAAGAATAATTACCATATGATCTAGCAATTCCACTTCTGGGTATATACCCCCCCAAATTGAAAGTAGAGTCTCAAAGAGATATTTGTACACCCATGGTCAAAGCAGCATTATTCACAGTGGCCAAAAGGTGGAAGCAAACCACCTGTTCATCAATGAATGAATGACTAAATAAAATGTGATGTATACATACGAGGGCATGTTATTCAGCCTTAAAAAGGAAGGAAATTCTTATACATGCTACAACATGGACGAAGCTGAGGACTCTATGCTGAGTGAAAGAAGCCAGTCACAATATGACAAATCCTTTATTATTTCAGTTACGTGGAGTACGTAGATTCATAGAGACAGAAAGTAGAATGATGGTTGCTAAGTGCTGGGAGCTAGGGGAAGAAGGAATGGGGAGTTATTGTTTAATAGGTACAGAGTTTCAGTTGGAAAGATGAAAAGGGTTCTATGAATAGATGGTGGTGATGGTTGCACAACAATGTGAATGTACTTAATGCCACTGAACTGT
>VBSM01002035.1:4500558-4513624 GCA_008086735.1 Cheirogaleus medius | reverse complement strand
CCAGCAGATGGACCCGGGCCCCGGCTCCTGCGCTGAGCCCCATTCTGCCGGGAAGTTCCTCCCGGAGTCAAACCTCGGTGCCCTCCAGCTGCGCCACGGAGAGGGAGACGGGGTAGGAGGCTGCCGCGAATTCAGGAAGCTGGGCAGGCTGGGCCCCCAACCCGCTGCAGAAAAAGGCTTCCATCTGCTCCCCTGAGCAATGCCACGTTGAGGGACAGAACCCCGCACCCCAGCCGCGCTCACCAGCCCCATCCTCTGGCCTGGGCTTCTCTAACCTGGGGGTGAGTCTGGGGTCCCCAACTGGTCTGTCCCGCCCCCATCCCTATCCCAGGGCGGCTCAGGGCTCATTTTGCTCTGTGTCTCCAGGACTTGGCTCCCGTGGGCTCATACCTGCCTGGTGGCCTCAGGTTGCACAGGTCCGCCCAAGGCAAGAGACGTAAGACCCTGGACCACAGCTGCAGTGACCAAATCCTTTAAGGTGACTGGCCCAGGACCAGAGGAGTGGGGCCCAATGGCCCAGGCGCTGCTAGCTGTGTGCCCTGACCGCTGCTGAGTGGCCCCCTTGCTCAGCCTCTGCTGGGGAGATGCAGCCAGGCTTGCGGAATGCTGCTCTGGCACGGACACCCGTGGGGGCAGGGGGCTGGCTGTGCTGGCAGGAGGCTGCAGAGGAACTCTGCCAGGCTAAGCAGGCAGCAGGGTGGGGACCATAGGACACTGGGCCTGGCAGGGTCTGCGTGGTGACTGGGCCACAGGAGGCCTCTGTAGGCCTCTCGTGTGACCCTTGTCATCATTCAGATGCCTTTTTACGTCCCCCGCCCCTACCCCAAGCTGACTGCTGCCCTATCCTGGGTCACTGTCACATTGTCCCCACCCTGATACCTCTCACCCCTCCTCACACATGTGCACTTGTGTTTACCTACAAGCCCATGCCCAGCTGCATCAGTATCCCCTGGATATGCCACCTTATTCATGAGTAGGCAGGAACTCTGGGGCTTGTGCAGGGTGACTTGGTTCTGGGTGCCAGGAGAGGAAATGGAGTAGAGGCCAGGCTCTTAGGTACACGCCATGAAACAGGCTGATTGTCCTGTAACATTGCAAGGCACCCCCAGAATGGGGAAGTCTTCAAGACAAGGCTCTCCTAGAGCCAGGGAGAAAACGTCTCAAGGGCAGAGAGAGGGTGAACAGAGTGCCATGGGTAAGGGGACGAATGCACATAGCCAGATGGAAAGAGAGACCCTGGTGGAAAAGAGATGGGATCAGGGAGCAAAGGGCACAGACTGGGACATGCCCCCACAGCTGGGGCATCTGGGTGGCTTCTGGCAGCCGCTGCGGACATCCTGCACCTGCATGGGTGCATAGACAGCTGGCTCAGCTCCCAGAGGCCCCAGGCTGAGGCCATGCCAGAGCAGCTTACGTGCTGATGACCAGCCAGTCACCTCAGGGCTGCCTTCTGTCTTTCTCCCTCCCAACCCACTTCCTCATCTGACTCACAGAGGATCCCTGCACCGGCCTGGGAGGTGGTAAGGGAAGGACTGCGTACCCATTGGTTGGATAGGGACGCTGAGGCCCAGCTTAACTGACTAATTTGTCCTGCACATCAACAAGGGGAGGCTGGGAGAGAGGGGCCTCCCCCATGGGCTGGAAGGAGCCTGGCAGAGAGGCTGCATGGGACACGGCTGGGCCCGTTTCCAAGGCAAAGCTTACAGAGGGTGTGGCCAGAGTGACTGAAGCAGTGATGCTGGCCCCTATGGGAATGGCCTTGGCTATGGCAGTCAAGCTGGAGGAGGGGCTGGAGGTTGGATGAGAAGGGAGGGGGTGGCGAGGGGCTGCTCCCCTCTTGCTTCTGTGCTCTGGCCTGCAGCTCATATGCCCGGGAGCCCCAGGGCAGAGCCTGAGCTTTGTGAGAGGCTCTTGGCACCTGGGCACACTGGACCTGGCAAGAAAGAGCTGCTGCTGGGAGCTGAGGCTTGAATGTTAGCATTAACCAGAGCAGAAGGAGGGGAAGGGCTCTGCAGGCAGAGACGGCAGCACCTGCCAAGGCCAGGAGGAGACAGTGTCGTACCTGGACAGCACTGGAGAGGGTTTGGTGCAGCAGAGACAAGATGTGGGAGTCCGGTCGGTGGAAGTGGCTGGATGGAGATTTGCAGAGGCACAGTTGGTCTCCTGGCCTTGGTGAGGGACAGGCAGTGGGAGCGTCACCTCAGGGGAGGAGGATTCTAGACCAGAGCTGCAAGCCCCAGGGGCGAGTCAGGATTCTGTGGAGACAGCTCACTGGGCAAGGGCAGAGCTCAGTGATCCTTCAGACATTTGGGACTGGGTCCTGGCAAGGTCAGCAAAGCCTTGCCCCTGCCTCTAGAGGACAGCTCACAGGTTTTTCACAACTTCCCTAAGTATCTAGCCTCAAGTTTCTCATGGCAGCGAGGAGACACAGAGCAAACTGTGCTGGGGTGTCTCCAGGCTTGGATGGGAAACCAGATTCAACCCCAGTGAACCTGGAAAACACAGCCCAAGCCATGTGGGGTGGAGGGTGTGGGGGACAGGGGGTGCAATGCAAGGCTCAGCCTCCCTGGGGGGCAGGGAGCCGTGTGTAGCTGAGCTGGGGGGACAGCAGAGTAGGCAATGCCAGAAAACACAGGGCAACTCAACTCGGACAGCATGGGGTCGGTGGTGTGGCAGGGAAGTTCAAAGCTACACACTAGTGCTGGCCCAGGGCTCTACAGGGTGGGGGAACACGGATCTGCTGGGCGTGGAGTTGCGCCCGAGTTCTGCCTCCACTGAGACAAGCACTAATAGGCTACAGCTGCCCAGGGGTGGGGGCCTAATGCAAACCAGCAGGTCGCCTGGTTCTCTCACAGCATAAACATTATGGCCTTGGCGTTGGAGGATCCTCTCCTGCCCTGTTGGTTCAAGGGACTCTGCCACTAGTGACTGAGCCTGAGCCTCCCCATGTACCCTGTGGGACTCCTTCACTCTTCCTAGAGGGAAGGCCCAGGGCCTTGAGCTACTTTTGACATATGCTTGGTTCTAAACATTTAATCCACCACTGTCCTAGGAGGGAGGAGTCCCCAGCTTCCCAGTTTTTCCAATGAGGAGCTCAGTTAGTTATACAGAGGTCAAATTGTCCTCCTCGTTACCCAGCTGGTAAGTGGCAGAGAACTTGAACCCAGGTGGTCTTGTTCTGCCCACAGAGGTCCTCCTATTTCTTCAAAATCTAATTAGGCTGGAAGCATTGAGTTCAGGGGGGATCTTGCTCAGGCTTTCTCTGGGAAGCTGGCCTGGTGGTAGATTTTAATTGCTGGAGGCTCTGGGTGACCTGGGGCTGATAAAGTGCCAGCCCAGCCCCCAGTCCCCGTGGACCAGGTCTTCTGGGAGACAGACTCATCTGCAGGTTGGTCTGGGAAGGGTTGAGTGGCCTTGGTTTATCATGTCTGGTTGCACCAGTCATATGCACCCTCTTTCAGGGCTTATGAGCTATCGGAGGCCCAGGGTCAGGGCTCAAAATGCAGAATGCAGGTGTTTGTCCTGAGACCTCAGGTCACTCTTTTTACCTATGTGCTCATGGCTCTGGGCTAAAGAGATGCAACCCCGTCCAGGCTAGCTTGGCTTCTGCTGGCTGGGAAGCTCAGCTCTATTAGTGGAGCTGGAGATTGTGCGTGCACAGCCGTGGCAGGCTCTCCTTGCACTGCACTCATCAGGCACTGACTGGAGCTTCCGTGTGTCCTGAGGTGAACAGGTGTTCTTTCAGGGTGCCCAGCTCCACCCCGCAACACCTCTGGACTCCCGGGAAGCTGCAGACTTCATAGCACCAAAGAACTTCTCCCTGCCCAGCTTAAGTCCTCCTCCTCCCATACTCTTCCCAGCTCATCCTATCCCAAGTCCCTCATGGGTTCTCACCTCACTGTGGGCAGCAGCAGAGTCCTTAGGAAAGGTGAACCCAGTCCCTTCCACCTTGTGAGGCCTGACTTCCAAGTCCCCCCACCTGGCCACACTAGTTTGCAACATTCTTTCAAGGCTGAACACTTGTTTCTGACACCAAGTAAAGCCTCCCTTCTCTTCCGGTGATACCTACCCAGTGTTCAAGAGGGGCATTTCCCTTGAGTTCTCTGTTCTTCTATTGAATGCCCAGCTCATTCACAATAGTCAAGATCAAAGACTTTGACCCGTTTTTCCTCCAATACTGCCCACCTGGTTAAGCTTACCACTATCAAAATGTGAACAAAGATCCTGGAACTCACTAAAAAATAAGATCATGAGGAACCTCATCAGGAGGTTTCCCCACAGCAAGCAGACCCTGCATTTTCTTTAAATTTTAAAGCAATGCATCCAGATTTGACAGATTTTAGGAGGTGCCCAACTTAGGAGTACACTGTTAGTTAACTCAATTTAGAAAACAGTATCTGCAAGTAAGAAGTTACCTACAATGAGAAGCTATGTTGTATTCACTAAAAAAATGCATTCCTTTGAGTTCTGAGAAGACAAAAGTTAATTGTACTTGCCCTGCAAATTCTCATGTGTGTGCTAAAAATATCACCACGAATGTTTTCTCTGGGAGTGAGTGATTTGTGCAGTACCTGGTGAACTGCTGTCAGGGAGGGAAATGTGGAGGCTGTAGGTAAGTGGACTATTGTCCCTAGGCAGCAGCTCACAGATGGGATGGGACATATTTCTTCCTCAGCAAAGATATCTTTATGCAGGTCACTTCAGCTGGATGACAACAAAGCCTGGAGGAAATCTGGAGTTTCTAGCGGGAGGAAGACAAGCACCATTAATGCTTATCTGTGTAGGTTAATATCTCTGCCATTCTCTCTACACCTACCACTAACACTCAGCTAGGAGAAGAAGAAAATGAGCTGCAAAGAGAGATGAGGTCTCTCCACTGCCTGGGTCAGCAAAGAGACTATATTTTCTTTTCCATTTCAAAAGATCATTTGAAGTCTGGGTGAGTAGAGAAAGATGAAACATGCGCAGACTCAGACTTAGACTAAGTATATATTTTAATTTCTACAAGGTCCCCTTTCAAGTTTTAGGGAAATTTAATTGAAGGTATACAAATTAGACATTGCTAATATGTACAAAAGTATTTTCTACAGTTTTTGAACAATACTAGCTATTTCATTTGCAATAAACAGGACGTTACAAAAACAGTCCAATAATGCATTTTCTATTAAGAAGCACAATACACAACTTAATTCAATTTTATTAAAAAATAACTTCAAAATACAGAACAATCCCCTTTAGGAAGAAAAGCTATTTCTGTAGTTCACTTCAGTAAACACACGAGTTGAATGCTGCAGCAGAGGGCTGTCCTTTTCCATGGAGAAAAGAAATGAGGCTTCTAGGGCCTATCTTTTCAGGATAAAATTCTACCCACAGCTGAGATGGGCAAAGTTACTGCCTGTGGTAGGCAGAATTTGAAAATGCCCTTCTCCCTTTCATGGGCTAATCCCCAGAACGCATGAATATGATGAGATGAGATATCACTCCTGAAATTATGTTAAGTTCTATGGCACAACTGACCTTAAAATAGATTTTCTCTGTGGGCTTGAGCTAATCATATGGACCCATAAAACAGAGGAGGAAGGCAGAGAGATTTGAAGCATGAGAAAGAGCAGGACTTAAAGAGTCACTGCTGGCTTGAAGATGGAGGGGACCACACAAGGAGGAATGTGGGCAACCTGAAGGATCTGGGAGAGAGACAGGCCTCCGGCTGACAGCTAGCAAGGAACTGAATTCTGTCCACAACCTGAATAAACCTGGAAGCAGATTCTTCCCCAGAGCCTCCATCAGGGAATGCTGCCCCTCCCAATCCTCGCTTCCAGCCTTGTGAGACCCTGAGCAGAGAATCCAGCTATACCATGCTGGACCCATGAGCTACAGAACTGTGAGCTAATAAATGGGTGTTGTTTTAAGCTGCTAAATTTGGGGTAATTTGTCACACCACAATAGAAAACTAATACACTCCCCAAGAGTAACTTTTCTTAACCTAATTAGTTTTGGCAGTTTCTGTTTGGGTTCTGAATGTATTTTTTCCCCCACTAAGTAGTATTAATCTCCTTTGCAGGCAACTTTTGAAAACCCTTAATATAAATCACACATTGTTTTATGTTCACTATCAAGTACTGTTTGTTTGACTTAAGTCCTGCTTTCTAATGTACTTTTGTCTAATGACTTGGCAAACAACTGACCACCTAACCCTGTTTTCACACTTTCTATGGTGATAGTTTTAATACATCCAAGGTCACTCCTCCATCCATTAAAGGTTGTCAGATCCCTCCAACTGAGGGCTCTTTCCCGCTTTCCAAATACACCAGGTGATGCCTGGGGTAGGACGATGCAGAGTTCTATATCAAACATCCAATATGAATTTCCCCTGCATAACCGGATTAATCTGGCACTAAGGTGATTAAGTACACTTGGGGCAAAAACTCAAAGTAAAGATTAAAAAATCAAACTAGTTTTTACAGGTCAAACTATTTTTGGAGGAACCACCCAAAGCCATGACAATGTATAATTTATGCAGTACCCTCGACCTCTCTTCCCTTGTCTCTTACCCTAGGTTTACTCAGGTCATGCAAGGCTTCATTCAGTCAGTGTGGGTCACAGTGGAAACAGGAAAACATGCTGGCTAGAATCCTTCAGCTGCTGCTATAGTCTGTCTCTTACTTGAGAGACTTAAGAGTAAAGCCCTGCAAAACATCTCCAGGATGGTGGCAGTTAGATTTTGGTGTTACTTTTGAAGTCCATTCTCCAATCCACTCTTCCAGAGGTACACGCATACAGCAGGCGTGGGTGGCCACACACCTCCTGCTGCCAATCCTGCCTGCTGCGGGGGACTCTCCCAACCCACGTTTTCTTGAGAGAAGCCCCCTAAATATTCAAAGTAAAGACAGCTCAAAAGAAACCACTTTTGGTGCTAGTGATTTAAAAAAAATTCTCTCTTTTCCGGTATTCTAATGTATGGTATATAAGAACAATGCTTAAAGAGGCACCAAGGAGTACCAAGCACCAAAGCATGAACTGGAATAGAATTGTTTTTTACAATTTAAACTTCTGATACTATTTATTAAAAAGAACATAAAATATTAAGTTCTTATAGACAGTGAAAGTATTTAAAATTAAGGCTGATTTTTCTTCTTAACCTTGCCCACAGCTTGCAGTAATATAGACTCCGTGGGCTGTATGATGACCGCTTTTCCTGATCCTCTGAAACAACAAAGAAGGAATGAATAAAGAACCCCAGAGCCACTGCCTTATACTCCTGGCTACCAACAGTATCAATTCTGGGTGGTTTGTTTTTAAAAGAGCACATATGTACAAGACTCTATGTAATCGGTATATAAATATTTGGCCGCCTTTAACAGTTCTCCTTCACAGTTCTATGCTTGGCAGCATATATGCTAAAACCGGAAAAACAGGCAAAAAGAATCTGTATTCTAAGGAATACATGAAATGGAGAGAAATAGTCTTAAAATAATATTGCGAATTATACTTAGATAAATTTCACGATTTCTTGATTCAAGAAAATGAAATTCATTTCCATAGTTGCCGACTGTAAAATGTGGCATAAAAATATTTTTAGGAGACATGTCTGTATTTCTAAATTCTTCTGCGTACATGTAAATGAATAAGTAGCTATTAAGAAGTATCTATCTTTGAAATTCATCTCTAATATTGAAATAGAACAACAGATTGCCATTAAGTTTCTTAAATTTTTAAGTTACCAGATATTTACAAATAAGATATGATTCGTATCAAAAAAGGACGTTTTCAACTATATCTGCTGCTCTCACTGGGGCTCCGGTGATGAGAGTAACTTCGGTCACTTTCACTGTCAGAGCCATAAGATCTACAACTCCTGTATAACAAAACAAAACAAAATATATAAAAACCTTTTAACTATCAACCCTTTGAATTCCTCTTGTAGCTTCTTTTTTGATATGAGTTACTTGAAAACATGACTGATACAGCATAGCACAGGGGGTGAACAAGTGGGGTACTGACTGTGGCAACACTGTGGACTGTTCAAAGATGTTTTACAAACAGTAGTAATATATCAAGGTTAAAATAAAACAGACATCCTATCTTGGGAAATTTACTTAAACTCCATTCATGCAAAGGAGAATAATTTTCTGTGGCACACAACATGAACATCAACATTTGATTAGATCATCTAAGGAAGTAATGAGAGAAAAGTACATGAATAGTTTCATTAAAGATATGGAAACCAAAATGGGGTGCCATGAACAGGACCACTGGAACACTGAGTCAAGAGGACCTGGTTATGGTTACCATTCAGTTATTTTGAAAAATATTCACTGAGAGCCAGTAATTGTGCTAGATGCTGGGGCCTTCCCCAATAAAAGTAGACCAAGTATAGTTCTCTGGATAGAATAGTTCTCTAGATAGTATAGTTCTCTAGTATAGAATAGTGGGTAAGACAGATTGGTTAGGGGCAATGAGAGCCCCAAGAGGAGCAAAGGCTATCTCAGAGGCACCCTGGAGGGACTGTAGCTCAGGCTTACTAGTCAGGACAGGGCTGCCTGGGGGCAGTGGGTTGCAGTGAAGACCTGAAGGGCAGGTGGGAACTGACCATTTCAAGAAGCAAAAGGGGAGATGGTGGAAAGGGTGTGTGTATTCCCAGGCAGAAGGAAAGGTTCCAGCACATTAAAAGAGGGAGGCCAGAAAGAGTCTGAGCTGGAGTTGGTAAGCGGAGGGACCTTGCTTGCAATGCTAAGGAGGTTGGACCTGACTGAAGGGAATAAGGAGTCCTTGAAGAGTTTCAAGCTAGAGAGTATCTAGATCACACTGATATTTTACAAGGATCACTGCAGTTGCAATGATGGTGGGGGAAGGTAAGACCAGAAGCCAGCAGAAAGTGACACCGCAAAAGTTACCTTAAGACTTTTGCAATAGCCAAAATGTTATATAAAATGCGTATATTACATGAAAAAATATATCCTACTAAATAATTAACAAGATATAAACCTCAATTCTGCTGATAAAGCAAATGATGATGACTTTTTATATATTTTTTTATTTAAAAAAATGTCAAATTGGCTATTTCTAGCGAGTAGGCCTATTTAAGCCAGTGGGCCCAGTTTGGGTGGCCTACTCTCTTTATTCTTTCTAAAAGAAAGGCTTGTCCAAGTATACATGAAATTTAAAAACCAATTTTGGATTCAAACATGAGTAATAACCAACAATAACCTGGCAACACTTAATATACAGGCCACTTTTAGAAGCTGCTTGTGGGTTGTTGACATTCAAGAAGAGAAAGGATTTCTATCCTTGGAAGGTTACACTTTCTCTTCCACTAGCAGACCATCACCTCACATACCAAGTGCCCAAAGTAACCTGCAGTGCACTCAAGGAGGGAGACCCACCTGCTCCGCCGATTGTAACTTCTGCCTCGGTGGTAACTGTCACTCCTCTGGCTTCTACTTTGACTCCGACTCCTGCTATAATAGCTGTCGTAAGTGTAGGACCTGCTTTAACAGCAACAAACACATATTAAATTTTCCCCAATACTCATATATTCCCATTTCTTTTTAGAATCTTAAGAAGAGTGTTCTAGCTTAGAACATGGGCACTACATGACAGTGTGAGGACACATTTCCATAATAAGTACTGAAAACATTTAACAATTGTCCCAAATCAGACTTACCATATTAAAGAGAAAAATGCTAATTTCTTTTCTGCATTGAAAAATATCACAAAATTAATACCAAGTTAGTTTGATTGAATCTGGTGGATCTTACTAGGCAATTATATTCAATAAACACCTGCCATTACAATTTGACATTAATTGTCATTTTTGACACTGGAATAAAATGGACTAACAGATAAAAATTGTCAAAAAGACCTCATTTAGGAAGGATATGATTTCAGGAGACAAATATATGCATTTAAGTTATTCAATAAAATACAATGCTTTGAACTAAGAGTTTACAAAACAAGGCCTTTCAATTCTGCCCCACAGGTAGTTACCCAATCCCTGTTCATACCTGGACCGACTGTGGGGATCATATGAGCTGCTCCTGGATCTGCTCCTGCTGGATGTCCTAATATTAATCACACAAAGGACCATCATCTTATGGATTAGGACAGGACAGGCCATACCAAAAATCTAGACATTTATTTGCCCATCAAGGTAAAAATACAGTGAAATCCCAAGCTATATTTATTTTGTTTTAATATCAAAAGTATATTGGATCCATGGAAAAATTGTTTTGCATGAAGAAAAAAAATAGAAAAAGATAAAAAAAAAAGTATATTGGATTTTTTAAAGAGCCTATTGGATTTCCTAAGAAAGATGAAGTTTTATGCAGTTCTCTGAGATGTACATAATGAAAGTCACTGGGAAGGCTCTAAACTAGGTGAGGAAGGGGAAAGGTCTGCACAGGTAGGACACTTGTGAGTAAAGTAAAGCTGCAGTAATGGAAAAAGAGGGAAAGAAGCTTAGGAGAACTAGAAATCTGCTGCCCCACCCCCCATACTTCTTCCTTTTGGTCCCCTCCCCGCAATCCTCCTATCCCAATTTCTAACCCACTCAAGAGATGATTACAAGCTGGGCATGGTGGCTCACGCCTGCAATCCTAGCACTCTGGGAGATGGAGGCGGGTGGATTGCTCAAGGTCAGGAGTTCAAGACCAGCCTGAGCAAGAGTGAGACCCCATCTCTACTAAAAATAGAAAAAAATAGCTGGACAACTAAAAATATAATGTATGTGGGGGAGGGGGAGGTGGGAGGACCTCTTTTAAATATTTCTACTGTTTCTCTTGCTTCACTCTGATAAGATCCCATCCTAGGAATAGCCAGAAAGAATTCCATAGCTCTTTGAAAGAAGTAGGTAAGAAAATAGGCCAGGCTAGTATTCAGCCAGGACAAGATTCTTCTCAACAGCTAGCCCACTCTGCCTATGGAGCTCTTAAAAAGTGGACATGATGGTGACCACACTGCAGGGTGAGATCACAAGCTTACCTGTGACTTTTGTAACTGCGGTAGGAGCTGCTCCGGCTTCTACTTCGGCCTCTGCTGTACCATCCTCTGCTCCGACTTCTAGAGTAGCTTCTTGAACTACAGTTAAAACAAGTGAAAAAGCAAATAATTATATTAACTCCCCATGGTGTTAAAATTAATTACCGGCAGGGCAGGAAGGGGAACACACAACAAGAGGAAAGGTCTCTCACAAAATCCTCACAGTAGCTATGACAGTGACAGCTAACGAGGCAATCCAGGAACGACTGTGGTTTAAATCAAAAAGAATAAAATAAAGGAAAACCAGAAAAGGGTGGTGCAAATATGTTCATAGGAGCTCTATTTGTAGCATCAAAAAAGGAAATAATCCACATCTCGATTAATGGCAGAAAGGCTTAAAAAGAATTAAGGCATGGACGTACAACGAAATATTCTAAAGTAGAAAAATGAATGAACTACAGCTACATGTATCAACAAAGATGTATCTCCAGAATACAATGTTGAGTGAAAAAAGGCAAATGTAGAACATCTATATAAAGAAAAGGATTTTATTTATAAAAACATTTGTGTTTTGTAAAACTATAAAGAAAAACAAAATTATAACAAAAGTTTAGAATAAAGGTTAACCCTAAGAGAGAGGAAAGAAAGTAGAAAGGCATGGTACGTCAAAGCTCTATTTTTTAAGCTAGATGGCAGGTACATGAGTATCCATTATATTTTGTATACTTTAATCATTTATTTTTTATATCTATTTAACATTTAGTAAAATAAACAAAAACTTGAGTAGTACAGTTCTGCCCCTCTGCATTCACTCGCCCCACCCTTCTCCCTCTGCTTTAAACCTTTTATCAGGAACAGAACGATACCTCTGGGTATAGGCTACCTATGTAATATCACGACAGGTTTTATTCAGTATGCACTATGTTTTGGAAGACACAACCTGCTTCCAGTTTATCTGTAAGAAGATGAATACATTATGTTCTAATGAGATCCTAGTCATTTATTCAACCAAAAATTACAAAGCCAGAGCCTGTGAGGTGACTGATAGATGAGGCAAACACAGTCCCTGGCTTCAAGGAGCTCCCAGCCTAGTGAGGGGAACCAGGCCCAGGGGGGCAGGGCAGTGCCCAGGCTTATCCACCTCAGGCTACCTGTTAGCTACATGGCCCGAGAACAAATTCCTCAGCCTTTCTGTGCCTCACTGTCTTCATTTATAAAACGAAGTATTACCCACTCTAAAGCAGTAGCAGGAAGGTAAATGAGGAGAGTGGCCAGCATCGCCAGCAGCTCAGAGCTGTCTCAGTGTAAATGGTAAGGCAGATCGTGAGCAGACAGTAAGCTGGAGAAGCTCAACAGGCAACTGCATCTAGCCATGGGAACTCAGAGAAAAGGCCAGGAGGAGGAGGAAGAGGAACCTACAACACAAGGATGGAATGGTCTGGGAGGCAGAAGCACAGGGCTTCCAGAACGGCTCAAAACATGCCCTGGCACTGGCCATGCACAAGTACCTGAAAACCATAGTCAGTTTAGTGAGATGGGGGGAGGGGGAGCACAAAAGACAGCAAGCATGCAACCGAGGTGTAAATGGGAGACAGTTATCACAGATGGTAATCGGTGCTTCCTTTTTTAAGAAGTCTAGGTGAGCAAGGGAAGAAAAAGACTGATGAATCACTAGAAAGGAAAAAATAGGCAAAGATTCTTAAGATATTTTAAGTTCAAATGAAGAAAGTCAAGCACAGTATAATAAGGGATATGAGCAATTAAAAGACAGATAAAACCATAAAATATTTATAAGGAAAAATGCAACACAACTATTTATTAACTTCATACCACTATCACCAAATTTTTTAGTTTTTAATTCTCATTCTCTGTAATATCTATCCTATGCTGATGACAAAAGTTATATGCAACTTGAACAATAACAAATCTAATCTAAAGATGATCATTTTTACCCTTCCCCCCACTCCACCTAAATAAAGATCAACTTGAGGCCCGGCGCAGTGGCTCACGCCTATAATCCTAGCACTCTGGGAGGTGGAGGCGGGTGGATAGCTCAAGGTCAGGAGTTCGAAACCAGCCTGACCAAGAG
>VBSM01002035.1:4468756-4494811 GCA_008086735.1 Cheirogaleus medius | reverse complement strand
TTTTGTATGTCTCTTGTCAAAACAGTGGTGTTTGAAGGGAATACTGAAGTATTTCCTGACTCTGATGCTTAATTCTGCTTTGGTCAATTTTTATAGTTGTCTCTCCCACTCTACTATAAGCTGCCTCTTCTCTAATGCTTTGAAACTGCTCCCTTATCACATGGGTAATTCTAAGGGTATAGTTTTTGTGACACCTACAGTTCTCCTTGCATGAGAGGTCTTTTTACACCTCAGTTTATCTTGTGTCTATTATTATTAAGACAATGGCTAGCTTTTATTGGGCAATTACTATGTGTCAGGCATTATATTAATAAGCATTTTTAAAATACATTTTTAATTGTGGTGTTTTACATAAAATATATAAAACATAGAATTTGCCGCTTTTAGCATTCTAAATGTACAGTTCAGTGGTATTAATTACATTCACAATGCTGTGCAACAATCACCACTGTCTTTCCAAAACTTTTTCATCACCCTAAATAGAAACTCTGTACTCATTAAACACTTAATTCCCCATTCCTCACTCTCCCCAGCCCCTGATAACCTCTATTCTATAATACTTTCTGTATCTATGAGTTTTGCCTATTCTAGGAAACTCATATAAATGGAACCATATAATATGTTTTTTTGTGTCTAATTTCAAAAAGAAAACAAATTTCCACAAATGTCCTATTGAAAAATTTTAAATATAATAATAATCTTTTTTTGTAATACAGGTCTACTAATGAGGATAATTTTGCTTAATTAGGGTTCAAATTTAGTGTCCCTTATTAAAATAATGTTAATGCTGTTCATCTGGTAATGTTGATCTGTAAGGAAATTTTATGTATTTCATCATTCATCTTTAAAAACATCTTTCCACATAGATGTCTGATACATGTAGCACATGAAATATTGGCAAGTTGTATATCACTAATTTAGTGTACCTTGTAGCAGTGTAAAGGGATGAGAGCACCACATACAAACTCTGTTGCAATTACTCAGTTCTGCTGTTGCAGCACAAAAACAGCCCAAGAAAATATGTGAACAAATGGGTATGGCTGTGTTTCAATAAAACTTCATTTATAGACAATGAAATATAAATCTCAAATAATTTTCAAGTTATGAAATATTATTATTCTTTTTATTTTTTCCCCCAAACATCTAAACATATAAAAACATGTTTAGCTCATAGACCATATAAAAACAGGTAGTGGGCCAAATTTGGTCCATGAACCATAGTTCACTAACTCCTAGCATGTAACACTAATATTGATCTTTCATGTTTCCTACCTCCTGAAAGCCAAATGGATTTGATCAATGAACTTGGTGTTTTGTATTATAAGAAACATCCCACCAAAATTTATTCACAAGCTACAATTTTTAATAATAAAAACATTATCATGTTAAGCTATTAATTCAAAGATACATACCATTTTGTACTAGCTTTTTAAAATAAGACAATATCAGGTATAAAAATATTTAATGAACTAAATGATCACCTTATGTAGAGACCTGACTGCAAACAGGGATGCAACTTCTCAGCTTTCAAAATAACTCTCCTTAAGGAATTTCTCTATCACACCAGCCATTTTGGTATTTCTGTTCATGCAACACTTTCTTTTAATAATTATGAACTTGAGTCTAATACACAAAATACATTAAATACTATTTTTTGAGACCAAATCTAAAGCCACACATTAGCTTTCACAATGCAGAGAAGTTATCTCTGAGCAAGTTAACAACACTAACAAATTTATGACACTAAACTACATCTACAATCACCATGCAATTAATTATGCAATATTCAAACTGGAACACATGTTTCATCACTTGACTAGATTCCGAAGAATTCAACTAACCAAAACCTCATCCCTCTAATGAAAAGCAAAGGCAGGAAGATCAGTAATGAAATCTTTCCAGATCTCCCCAATAAGAACTTTTCCCCTAACAAAACAAAACAAAAAAAAAAAAGAAAGAAAAAAAGAACTTTTCCCCTGACCAACTTGCCCAACCTCCTTTCCCTACTAGTATAATGTGAATTCTGAAAGGTAGGGTACGCATCACTCATTAATCTGGTATCTCCCGTATCTTACATATCATTCATTAATCTAATACTCCCACAGTATCTTTCAAAGTGTTTTAAACATGGATCCTATTCAATAAAGGAGTGTGGAACTGCAATGAGCTGATGGAACTGTCTGTCAGAGAAATGAAAACATATAGTTTAGTCACCCTACTTACGGTTCAGGCTCCACAGTGACAACAGGCATATCTCTTCTCAGCAAAAATCGGTTCTCTGGCACTGGAGGAATTTCTTCTGGGCGCACCACAGGTTTTTCCCTTTTAGCATTTGAATCGGCCAACCTTTTTTCATTGGTATCACTCCTCTCAGAGTGACTTAAAAGAACAAACCAAGACACCAATTAAGGTGTGTAATGCTTGCATTTCATAATAAAAGCACATAAAATTAACATTGAAACAGCATAACTACTGATAGCTTACAAGTCTCACTCAAAAGGGTTATATAATTTTCAGAGAACATATAAAATATCAACCCAGTGAAAAACCCAGAGTACTAAAATTTTGAAATGAAAACCGTCAAATTTTTTAAAGAGTTTCTTGGATTATTTTCACCTGAAAACAAACAAATCTTTGATATGAAATGCTTATGCTACCTATTCCTAAATTTGCCAGATTTGAATTTAGATAAAGTTCAAAAATGTTATTCCTTTTCAACAATAGGTAATAAAACTGAATTTATGGAATTACACATACCTTTTCCATTTCAGGGTGTTTATTTGCTTTTTTTTTTTTTTTTTTAAAGAGACAGTGTCTCACTTTGTTGCCTGGGCTGGAGTACAGTGGCACAATCATAGCTCACTGCAGCCTCGAACTCCGGGGCTCAAGTGATCCTCCTGCCTCAGCCTCCCAAGTAGCTGGGACTATAAGCACATACCACCACGCCCAGCTAATTTTTAAATTTTTTGTAGAGATGGGATCTTGCTTTGTTGACCAAGATGGGTATTTGTTTTTTCAGTTAAGACTATATTGGTGTTTTACACCTTACCCTTTTGGGCTCATTACATGTTTATTCCTTGGCTCTTCTGAACTGCTTGCTTCCTTTCGTCTCTTTTTAGAACGCTTAATTTTTGGCCTCCTTTTGTGTTTCCTTCTTCTGCTTCTCTCATGTTCGATTTCACTTTCTGAAGATGATTCTGAAGAGGAAGAGGAATTGGAAGAGGAATCCGAGTCTTCTGAATGAGTTGGTTTCTTCCTTTTTTTCTCAAAAACTTTAAAGAAATATTTACAAAAATATTAGTGCTGGACTTCCATACCTACCGTTCATAGTAAAAAAAATGTAATTATGGAGTATCATAAAACATGCTTTATGTATAGCAAACTAAAAATGAAATCTAAATAAACTTTTTTTCAATTGATAATACGATTGCTGGCAAGACTTTAAGGTAACAAAACCCTTGTCCTCATCAAGCCTATATGCTAGTCAGGTTAGATAACAAGGAAATAAATAACTGCATAATATGACAAATAATAAATACTAAGAAAGAATTCAAAAAAAGCAGGGTAAAGGGAATAAAAAGGGAGAGTGGGGAGTAGTTTATAACATTTGAGCAGGGACCTGAAGAAGCATGGGAGGGGGCCGTGCAGACATCTTAATGAAGAGTGTTCCAGATAGAGAGAACAGCCAGCACAAAGTCCCTGAGTGATTGGCATGTCTAAATAAAGGTCAATGTGACTAGAAGGCAATGAATGAGGGGAAAGTGGTCAGAGAAAGAGCAGAAAGCCAGACTTCTAGGACTTTACAGACCACCGTCAAGATTTTGAGAAGGGAGCCCTTGGAAGGTTCTGAGCAGGAGTGACACAGATGTGAAGTACGATTTGAAGGGATCACTCTGGTTGCTGGTCAAGACATACCACAGTGGGCCAAGGACATAAACAGTAAGACCAGTTAGAAGGCTACTGTTGCTGAAAAAAGATTTTACGACAGAGACAAGGTAAACAGTTATGGGGCTATCGCAATAATTAAAACACAAGATACCAGTGGTTTGGGTCAGGCTTGTAGCAAGGGAAAGTAATAAGAAGAGGTGACATTTGACAAGATTTGCTGATGGATTAGATGTCAAGGGTGTGGTATAGAGGCATCGAGAGCTATTGCAATACCTATTAATAGAATGAACTTTTTCCACCACTGAAATCCAGGAGGTTATCTTTAAGTTATAGTCTTCAACAATGCTTTACCTGTGTCCTAGCTTCCTCCACCTCAGAAAAGCTCTTACCATCTTTTGTCGATTTTGTGGCAAGTACCCCACAGTCAATAACTCGCACATCTGCATAAGGTCTGCTGGCAGCATCAGTTTTTAGATTTTCAATTTGTTCGATTACTTCAAAACCAGAAATAACCAGTCCAAAGACAACATGCACCCTGTCACAACACAAATTTTAAAAATGACTGGTTTCATAATTAAGCTATGAACAATAATCAAGACAAATGTAATAAATGACATGTCCACAGACCTGAAAATAAAACAGAAGTGTTTCATGTATGAAGCAACTAGAAGGGAATGAGAACTTGAAATCTGCTTCTTAAAATGAAACAACAATTACTAAAACTAGGACTCAGCTTTCTAACCCTAAAACAAAGGTTCCTTCCTAAGTCTGCACTGTAGAACTAAAATAAATAAACAAACAAATGTTTCTTAACCACTTTAGGGTAAAAAGTCTGATAACAGACAGACTGCACTTGATATTCAGAAACTGTCCTCAAGATTGCACGGCTGAGAAGCCCATTCATGGGCACAGTTAAAGACCCCTTCGGTGACATAAGAGCCGTGGGGTCTCAAAACTACTACACTTTGTGATGCTTAAGAAAGAGCTTAGCCATGGGAGATTAACCTAGACATCAAGAGTGCCCCCTTGAGGGCTCACCCATGGTCCAATCAGTCTTTATGCCTGGCCACCCAAACACCTCCCCAAGGTAATAAGAATGTAATTCTTACCCATCCAGGTGCGGAGCAGGTTTTGTGGTACTGTATAATAAACATCAACACAAAGATGATGTCAAAAACGATGTGTTCAGGTGAAGAGAGCAGAGGGGTTTAAACACAGCATGTAGAGAACAAAGAAGTAAAGATAAAAAAAATAGGGGAAAAAGTTAAACATGACATACATTTAACCTTAAAAACCCCCAAACAGCAATAGTAGCCATTTTACTGATAAAAAAAGTTGAAGATTATAATTATAAAATCACCTCATTAAAGTATATATATGTAAACATAATATATGAAATAAGTTTCATTTGACATATAGCCATAAATATATAGCAAAAATACACACTAAAATTAAAGTTACTCTCAAATCCAAAACGACAAAAAATAAAAACAAACATAAAAAACCCCCAAAATTTATCAACATAATTAAATAAGAAAAAGCACCTATTATTTACTCTCTGGAAAGAAAAAAGGCATCAACACTTACTTGCCCCACACACTTAAATGAGTTTTTCTATTTGTTATTTCTCATACTGAGTCAGTCTGCCTCTTTTAGTCAGGCAGACAGAGGTAGGCCTCGGGAGTCCTGTTTTCAGAACTTCTTGCCCCTCTTTCTTCACCCAAGGTGAAGCTCTGACACAGTAACTTTGAAAATGAGATAGGGAGAAAACCTTCAATCTGCCAACACTTCTGACAGCAAAGTAATGATGGATAATACTATACATTTTAAATTCCCATGGCCCAGAAATCACCCAACAAGCTTCTTCTATAGTGACAAACTGTCAGATAGTCACTCTTGGGAAGCCTATGGGGTACATATGGTTAAGGTATTTTTAACCTAAGCTGGTTTTCCCATAGCATTTTCACAGATCTTTACACTATGTCGAAAAAATTCAAAAGCAGATAATTAGACTCTGAATTATACACCACAACAAGTATCTTGGTTTATAAGAATGAGAAACGATATTTGAGAGACAGAATAGGTCACTGGATATCAGGCCATGTTAAAGCAGTGAATTGTACAAGAAGCTCCCATATAAATTTTTTTATATTCATTTTAAGGCAATTCTAAGACATGTAAGTTAAAAAAACACAGATTTAACCTTCACAACAATGCTAAAAATCTTTATTGTACAAGGAATTGTAATGCTTATACTTACATTAAGAATATTCAGTTCTGTAAGAACACTACAGAATTTAATTTAAAAAATTAAAATGTCAAATTAAGGAGTTCCAGAATTTTAAAGAAAATACTAAGTTTTAAAATCATGAGTCTCAAATATTCCTTAGAAGACTGAGAAGTGATAATTCAAGCCAACATAATTATAAAAATAAAAAAAGGTAGCAAAAAGAAATAAAGAAAAGAAAATGAAAATCTAGCAAATTTGTGAACCACTAATGCTTAAACCATTACATTAGCATCCAGAAACCACCTTGGACAGTAACTTTAAGACAGAAATGTGCTTCCCATAATTATAAAACTTTACCAAAGCACACTAAAGAAATCAGTACAGGAGCTAGACAGTGAGTACACTATATGAAAGATGTAAAGAATGCTTTTAAAAAGGTAAAATTTTTCTACAATGTAAGAGATCAGTCTCAAATATAGAGAAGTGAAAACAATGGTTTATGATTAGATACATTCCTCTTCCTCTCTCACAACTCCCAGATCTTGTGGTATGGGGAAAGCTACAGATTTTTTGAAAACATACAGAGGCCAATTCAATTTGCCATCTTGGCTAATAGGAATGCTGTAAAGACTACCTTATGGCAAACCTTTGGAGCAAATGGTGAGATAAAACATTCCAGCTAAGTGTAGTGATACAGCAACATACTACCCAACACTCAATTTGAGAATGGAATAGTTATCTTTATGACATTCAAGTTTTGTTTTTAATTCAAATGAAAACTGAAGAATAAACAAACATGGTCCTTTATTGCAGTAGTGAACAAAACAAATGATGACAAGAACTCTTTGTTTCAAGGACAACTCTCAGCCTGCCCATGGTATCTAAACTGATGTGAATAATTTAAGCCCATTACTTGCATCTGCAATCAGGATGCAGAAATATAAATTTGTACTTTAATTGGGTTTGACTATATATTAAGAATACAGAAAGTATTTAACAAAAGGAAGCCCACTGGGATTCTCAGCCTACATTCCAGGAGTAGAAATCTCAATGTAAAGTGGGCTTATTGGCACTGGGCTAATACTAGACATGGATAAACAGAGAATATTAGCCAAATGGGGTTACAAAAAAGGCAGGGGGAAACAGTATATTCCGTCCAGTTTATTCAGTTCTACTAAGATGGGCAGAGGTGTCATCCCACTGATTGTTCATTATATTGATCTTTCAAAACTTTCAATTTTTAAAAAGTTATATTGATCTTTTAAAAAACTATTTAAACAACTGTGCAGTGATGACCTACACTCAGTAAGTTTAAGTTTATATATACTTATGAAAACATACCTAAAGGAGAAACAACCACAAAGAGCATTTCAAATTATAAGACCTTTTAATATTTATACATTTCCATTTACTCTTGTTACTTAGAGACACTGGTTTTCCGGTTTCCCCCACCCCCAAATCTACTTAAAAAATATATGTGCAAGGATTCATTTACACTTTATAAATCCTAGAAATTAAAGTGTCACTGTTACTCCAATAACAATCTACAGTTTCATACCATTATCAGAGAAGCTTTTGACCTTATGTAGAAATGACTAGTTCCACACTGAAATGAGATCTAAAACCAATATATAAAATATAACCCCACTCCCCCACCAGAAGATGTGTAGGAACTTGGTGGAAACAAGCCACTGAAATTAAAATATACTTCCCAGGATTAACCATGAACAATAAAACACACTTGTTTTACATGTATTGCTGCTATACAGATCAAACAGAAAGGTTTTTTTTTTTCTTAAAATATTACAATGCACATAACAATAGGATTAAAGAGATAAAGGCAAAGAAAGAAAAAGAGAGAGCCTTAGAGTAATGAGACATTACCTTTGGAGCGCACGATGTAACACTCTTTCTGTAAATTTTACACAAAAATGGCAAGAAATAAATTGTAATACACTTTTAAGACAAGACTGAATCTATGTTTTAATATCAATATAACTTCAAAATTAAATATTTTTCAAGTTTTATGCAAAGCAAGAAAGCTTTTTAAAATGGAGGGCTCTAAATTTTCTTTCATATAGGATATTTATGTAGAGATGAGTCATGTTTAAGAAAAGCATTGTGATTGAAGTGGGAATCTGTTCAGATCCTTAATATTGTAACACCAGAGTGCCAATAATAGCTACTAACAACACATTATATTTCCTTTCACGAATCCCAGAAGCTAGCTAAGACAACTAACATTTTTCTCAAAAGGAGAATAATAATGTACCTTGAGTACATACACAAATATAACAATCTGAATGCCCAGAAGCAGTTACTACCAGTTGAAAGCAAAAATTTCATTGGAAAAAACTAAGATAATCCGAAACAAATAAATTTCAACAAACTTTTTACTAATTCACTTCAAATAGATAAAGAAACGTCCATGCTTCTACATTTGAAACCCTTTTTCAATTACACATCACAACAGATCACTTTCAACAGTCAATGAGCAAATGTTTGGGGCTGTAGTTACTATTCACTGACATTACACACACTTTGAAGTTAAGGCACTGAACATAATAAAGTAAAGCAGCATAAAATCTGAAATTTTAGGGATCTTCTCAGAGGATAAAAAGACAAGAGAAAGGAAAGCATAAGAGTGTGCTATCAAATCATGGCCACATTATCTTCTTTGCCTGTCTAATCTTTGATTTTTTCCATTATAAAGAATTTCTTTTTTCAAAGCACACATACTGACCAATTTTAACTTTATTTAAACTTAAAACATATCTATTACTACTCAAACTGAAATCCTATTATACCATGGACAAAGTGCTTTATAGGAGTTCTGAACATATTAAATCTTGAAATATTTAAAAATAAGCTTTAACTTTTTGTAAAGGCATCAATAACATGAATTATTGTGAAAAATGAGCATATCTGAAATAATGTGGAGTTTTCAATGAATGTTGTGAAACGTAAGACACTGTAGGTGTAAAGTAGTACACAAGAGGGAAATAAAGATAACTTATTTCTGTCTAATTTAGTCATTACCATGCAATCTCTTTTTCCTTCAACTCCTGAAACTATCACACTGTCATGGAAGAGGCACCAAATTGTACAAAATGACAAAGCTTATGTAAGGGCAATGGAAACTAACCAAGTAAATTTTACAATGCTCTACCTATGTGTTCCAAAAGTCGCCAAAATAGAAGCACTTTCTAAAATTCAGTAATATGCATCAAATGTTACTAGATACAAAATTTCTTCCACATTGCTAATATATATGTCACATACACACTAAGTAATACTGAGCCTGAATGTTAGAGGGATGATATTTGCTATTCAGAGAACTTGGCCTATGGTTAAGTTTTATGAACATCTTTGCTCATAAAAAATCTGAAATTAAGCTATGAAGGTATTACCCCCAAAAAGGAAGGAAAAAGCTAGAACTCCTCATGTTATTAACACTTCCTAGCATTTCTTCCTATATAAATTTATGAATACTTGGGTAGAAAAGGCATTTGTGCCCCAAATCTACTTTTGCTACCCAAAATGTCAATGTAGCTTTATAAACCCCTTAAAACCAACCACTCCTCAACTACCCATGCTCCACTACTCTAATGAGCACTCCTCACCCATTCCAGTGAGTAGCCACTTGCAAGTCTAATTGTTAAATGATGTAAAACATATTCTAGAACTTCTTATGTCCCCCGCTCCACTGTCCCATTTATAACTATTAAAATAAAATAAACATATTTTGTTTAATGTTCAAAGTATGACTTTTCTATATGATCTTGTTTTCTTATGTTTTTGTAATTATCATAACCGCTAACAGTGGCCAGTGACAGGGACTGTTTCCCAAAGCCTTGCAGGTTTCTCTACTCCAGGGCTGTGATATAAGGGTCACACAGACTAATGTTCTAACTGCAGCTGATGAGGAGACTGCAGCTGCTCCTGATTTAGGCATGATGAGCCCAACACTTCCTTGAGGCACCTTTCAGACTGATGAAAACTAGGCAATTATAACTATTTCCTTTATGCAAGACAATGTTTGCACATAAATCATTCTATACATATTCAGAAACTTAGGACCACCCTACAAGACACTTCTTTCTTTTTATGTCCAAAAATGTTTACTTTATCTTTGAAAGTAGGGATAGATAACTTTATAAAAAAGGAAAGACAAAAACTCACTTAAGGTACACAGGAACTAAAACCAAGGCTTCCTGACAGCTAGTTTAGTGTTCTATCCCAGAACTTACTTAATACAAAGCAATAAACTATCTACCTCACCTTTTTCATCACTATTTTATGCAACATCTTCTTTATCTTTTTGATGACTATATGAGGGCTGTCAGGAAAGTATCTGGCCATGTAACCATTCTCGTTATATTAACAATGGCTGGATACTTTCCAGACAACCCTTGTATATAAAGACAATGAAAATTACAGCCAGAATTAAGACTACTAATAGCAAAAGGGGGGAAAATGTTTCTCTGAATGTCATTTTATTTTCCAGCAAAATGCTTGATGCTTCTAATATTTAACTAAAACAAATTCAGTGCAGAGTGGTTAATAAAATTATGTAGCTTATAGTGTACAGCATTCTTTTTCTAGCTATCAATTTCTTTCAGAGAGGTGGGGGCAGGTGAAAGGGGTAGATGATGGGAGGTTGGTTGGTAGGTACAACATGCATCGCTCCAGTGATGGATGTACTGAAGGCCCTGAAAATTCACAATGCAATATGTCAACATAGTGAAATGGCACTTGTACCCCATGAAGATATACAAATAGAAAATTTTTTTTAAAACCTTCCAGATTATGAGTAAAATTTCTACAACCTGGAATTTTGCATGGTTTTCATTCCTTATTTAGCATTATCTATAGAACGAAAAGATTGGACTAGATCTTTAAATCGTTTCTACTCTAAGACTTTACAATTCTAGCTTTTATTGTAGTTTCTTCCAAATCTTTGACCTAAAAAATAATAAAAAGGACAAAATGAATAAGCACCAAGTTAACTTGGTAACTCTGGTCCCAAATCTTTGAATTCCTTCAAAAATGCTTCCATGTGAACAAATTGCTGTTTCCCTAGCTATATGTCACTTCTTTCACATTTCTTAAGCATTACTATATTCCAAAAAGAACCAGTTTTCTTCTATATAAGCCCTCAAAAGCAACATCATTATGACTAATACAGTAGTAGAAATAAGCAGTTATTGTAAAAATTACTAACAGCTTTATAGAAGAAAATCTGATTTTCATCATACACATAATTGTTCCAGCCAAATAAAGCAATATATGCACAATTATGTTTAAGAAAAATGATGTATGCCTATGGAAGGGAGTTTTTAAATGTTTAAGTAATGGAGATAACAGCTAATGTATAAAGCACAAGAATCCTTGAGGGATATTTTGCAAATACCCATGCTAACAGCACCAAATTTACTCCTTAGGAATTGCAGAGTAATAGATTTATAACATAAACTACAAAAACAATTTTGCCAAGACATATTAAAAGTCCTTATTAAGCCTATCAAACAAGAACTAGAAAGACGATTTTATTTTACCATCCACCCGTACACTATCCTTTCTTTTTCAGTTGCCAGAACTGCTGCTCTAGGTACTATATGAAGAGCTGTAGTAACAGGGTAAAAGGCAAGAGCCACCCTTGGGGAGCCATCTACTAGCTGTGTGACAATCAGAGCTATTATCTGTGCTCATATTCACAACTTAAATATAGTAAATTATATTTTTTTTTACTACTTCCCACTCCAAAAGGATTTGGGCTTGCAAGACGTAGAATTTCAAAGATTTTCCTTTTATGAGCCACCATCTCCATTTTACTTATCCTTTCCAAAAAAGCAAGGATACATTGTTTAGAAACGTGACTGTTAGTTTGACTTTATCCTGCAACTCATGGAAACTGGTATTTCTAACCAGCAGAAAGAAAGTATATAGGCACAAAAACTTCTTTAAAAAATAAAAAGGGCATGAAGATTTTTTTGTGTGTGCAAAAATGCCCAATTACTTCCAAGATTGTTTTCACTGTAAACTTCTTTCCAGGAGTAAATTCAAACCAAAATGAAAAAATTTTCTTTTAATCAGAAGTTCATAGTGATTTTTAGTGCCATCTACAGTTAGTTAATTATGAAAACAAGGTTAAAAATTGTAATCCTAACTTATTAATTTTAAAATTTTCATTTGCAATCCTCTTCAAGCATTGCAGTCCAATATAAAATGAGGCCATGCAGAAAACAATAATGGCCTTTACTAAATATTCCTAGGAAAGACTTAAGCAAATACTAAATAACACAAAAACAAGATACTTTATTTGAAGGTAAGTTTTGAAGGGAGACTCTCATATACTGAATTTTAATTAACATATGTAAGTGTACCAGTTTTAACTCTAACATTTTATAAACAAGCTAATCTGTACGTAACAATAGCAAGAAGCTGCTGCTACTCAATAAATCAAATTTTAAATATACTGATATAAAAAAGAAAATCTAAAAGAAACTTTAGAGCCCTCAGATGATAGCTTCTTGACCAATGTATCATTAGTTTTTCATGTTCACAGTTCAGATAAGCTTAAAAATGGAAATGGGAAACTTTAATCAAAGAGTAAAAAGGCTTCTGCACTCAGCTTCTACAAAAAAATATTTCTACTTTGCATTGGTTCTTAAGAATGCTAAGAATAGAAAAACACTCTAGTAAAGAAGTACGATAACTAATAAACTATGGGATCAAAATGACATGGGGACAACTGCTATAGATCTTTCTCCTGTACAATTCCCACAATAATCTTTTATCTGCTTTCCATTTTTAGGACATTCTTAGGAACAGAATGCGCCTTATCTGAACTTTATCAGATCACGTTGAAATCTATTTTTCAGACAATTTAAAATGTGAGTTTTTTATATGAATAATATACTCCTCTAAAGACAGGGAAGCGCCATTCATACTCATCCATTCAGAAAGATGACAAAGAAAACTTTTTCTGATAAATCATGAATGAAAGATTTCTCCCACATAAACAACTGAGATTTACTACCAAAAAGCATTAAACTTCATGCTGGACAGTCACCTTTCACATTTTATATGATGGGATTACAATAAAGATAGGTTTTGGAGTAGCTTTAGATCAGAATACAACTAAAGGTATGCCAAAGGTCTTATTTAGGATTTTCAGATGAGAAATAAATAAATTTTTGGTTGTGCATGCATGTACGTTTAAAGATATTTGTTTTTTTAAAAGTGAATTCAGCATCCTGAAGTTTCCTAAGTGATAATCTCATTATAAATTTTGGTAGAAATGACAACAACATTGTTATTTCAATTATGCACAGACCTTGAAAAATTTGAGTTTTGAAAAATGCTGGCTCAACAGCAACTCACCTTTCTCTATACATCAGAAAATAATAATACCTCTCTCAAAATTGCCTCAAAGAGCAACAGTAAGAGAAAAAAACAACCACAGAATGGTTTACTCAAACCAACTGTTTTCCATGGTAGGGGGATACATCTGGTGGTCCTATACTATGAAAAATTTTTAAATGTTCATCAATAGTTCATGTTCCAATCTAGTTTGGGTAAACTGAGCACTCAAATTTGGTAGGGACCAAAGCCAATCTCTTTTCCAAAATAACTTAATATATTTTGAAAATAATGTGTATCTTCAAGTTATATTTTTTAAGTTCCATTCTTCAAATCCAGGATATATGCTGAATGCTGAGGAAGCTGTTAGAGCTTATTAGTTATTATAACATTAGAAATTAATAAAACCCAAATTGACAGGATTTTAGCATTAAACTTGGTTTAACTATACCATCTTTCTCATGAACAGCGCTTCTCTGTTTAAGAAAAGCTCATCTCTGAATTATGCCTACTCACATGAAAAACTGGGAACCATTGGTATGTTTCCCCCGATTTGCCATTGACAAAAGGAACGCTCTGTCATGTTTGAGAATAAAGTTTTCATCTGTTTGAAGAAAACACAAATTTGTTAGTCTCCAATTATAAGGCACTTTTAAGGTAATGTTCAAGTAATAAATAGAAAGCAAAGGATGAAATTCCTCTTCTGGTCAGTATAGATACTTGACTATTTAGAAAAAAAAATTTTTAACTAATCAAATAACAAAAGCATAAAAAGGCCAAAAGATACTAATTAAAGCCTTGAGGAAAAGAACATATATTTAATACTTTATACAAACAGCCTTAGAATAGTCATATTTAGTAGTAACATAATTTGGTTAAATGATATTTAAACTATTAACTTTCAGGAAAAACTAGTAAAATTTTTAGAAAAATCTTCATAGTAAAGCTCATTTCCTCTAAATTTCCGATTAGCCAACCTAATACACTATACATGGGAGAAATTTAATAATCTTATGTGCTTAATTTTTATGTGGTACATTTATTATTCAACTGAAAAGAAGCTAGACTAGGACAGCAAAATAAATTACATATATTAAGTTGTAGGGACATGTCTAAATTAAATTAGGTATGTAAATAATCAACAGGATCACAAAATTATCTAAGAAAGAAGTCTTGTAAAAACAAAAGTTTAAATGGCAAAATACAATTTTAAGGTACAAAAGTATCTGCCACAGGGAACAACCACATTAGAGTGGCCTACAGCATTAAATTGCTACATGCTAAAAGAACCAGCTGGCAGCTGTTTCCTACTAGTTCAAAGGAAAAAGTCTGTCATAATTATAGATCACTTAGAAATGATTTTAATTCCAGAAGAAATATCCTTGAAAACTAATTTAAATTTTCTTTTAACATTCACACAAACAAATCTTTCTTTAGAACAAAAAGAAACATAGAAAACTTTAAAAAATTATTACCTTGGGAACAGGCTTCTGAATAAGAGTAGTAATCCATTTTCCCCAAAGGAAATATAAAAGACTATTATAATGCTGAAGCTATTATAGTGTTACAACCTAGTAATATTGGATCCCATTATAAATCTCTACAACTGACTTTTCTAAGGCTTTTTGGGGCAAATACAATAGTTAGATTTATGCAAATGCTACTACTATAAGAATAAACAGTCATATAGTTCTAGTATACAAAAGAAAACATACAAACCTTTGAGAAAGGAGGAAATACCAACTTTTATTCTAAGAAATTGCTTGGTTTGGGGGGAAAAAAACCCCACAAGTAGATTATTTTCCCTGATGTGGAACTAATAACCCATTGAGAAAATGAAAAAGATACAGATGCATGTATGAAGTAATATACAGAATTTTCCAAGTCTTCATCAAGCAATATAGAAATCCAGCCACAACCTGACCCAGACTGTCCATAAATTTATTAGGAAGGGTGCAAGGGAACAGAATTGGAGTTTGTGTTACTGAGCTTTGTTCTCTTACCTTTTCATTTTGCAAAAGACCACATTCTCTATAAACAAAAGAATATGTTGACAGTTTTAGGCAGGAAGATAGGAGTTTTCATGTATATAGTTGCCTAACCTCCATGCTGAAAGTCATGTTTAACCATAAAGTTAGCCTTAATTAATTTTGTCAATTAAGAGTTACATATTACAATATAATTTATCCCCAAATTCATGCAAATAAAGTATTTTCATGCAGCATTAGTTTCATGCAACAAGTGAACTATAAGTAAACCTCTTCTCATTAAAAATATATGATCAATCTTGCTTTAATAACAGAACTGAAACAAAAGACCATAAAATATTAAGCCTTACCTTTAAAATATCCACCATAAATTGATTCTCCACCTTTTCCATTACCTGAAAATAAAGAGCTATGTTAAACCATAATGAAAATTAAAAATATACTAACATATAAATTATTTTTGATGATTCAAATTTGCTGAAGGAAATTCTGAACCTTATAACTGCTACAGATAACCAAATTCTAAGAGTTCTCAATTAACTTCATTTTAAAAATATAAGTCAAATCCTATTACAATAAATACCATAAAAAATTATCCCCACAACCCACTTATTATTTCAAACAATAACCACACCAACAAAATTCTAGAACAAAAGCAATCAGACACCACTTTGACATTCATTACAAAGGAATTCACTAAGTAATTATAATATTACTAAAATAAACTGTATAAAACCAAAAGAAAAGGCCGGGCACGGTGGCTCACGCCTGTAATCCTAGCACTCTGTGAGGCTGAGGTGGGAGGATTGCTTGAGCTCAGTAGTTCAAGACCAGCTTGAGCAAAAGCAAGACCCCATCTCTACTAAAAAAAGAAAAATTAGTTGGGCATCATGGTGTGTTTCTGTAGTCCCAGCTACGTGGGAGGCTGAGGCAAGATGATCACCTGAGCTCAGGAGTTTGAAGTTGCAGTAAGCTACGATGACACCACCACTCTCTACCCAAGGTGACAGAGCAAGACTCTGTCTCAAAACAAACAAACAATGGAAAATGTCTTAGTATCTTGCTTTTTCATACATTCTAGATCTATAACATTCATTCAGCCAACAACTATTGACCACATAATATTTACATGATATTGTAAGTGACATGATATTTACAATTAAAAGCAGGAGGGAGGTACTTTTTAACAACCGTAGTTATTAGAACATAACCTTTAGCTTTACCTTCACTGAAGTCCCCACCCTGAATCATAAAGTTTTTAACCACACGATGGAATGTAGAACCTTTATAACATAGTTTCTTCCCAGTTGTTTTCCCAAGGCCTTTCTCTCCTGTAAAAAAAGAAATGAAGTTTAGCTATAAACACATCCTTTCATGGAAAGAATCAACCAAATCAAGAAGTTGGTTGCTACAATCGTGTGTACTGAAGCATGGATTTTTAAAATTTAGATTATTTCTAATTTTAAAGTAACATTATAGATGTTTTTCCTCCCCATTTTTCCTACTTAGTTAAAATATAAATCCAATTATACATAATAAAAAAGCTTCACTATGTTTTCCCTCTTTACTTTCTAACCCTAAAGTATAAATCTAATTATACATAATAAAAAAATTTCATTATGTTTTGTCTCTCTACTTTCTAACCCTAAATTTCTTATGAAATCTGGAAAGCTAAATTTATTCAAAGTAATGAAATCTGTAAAATTCTACCAAGATAAATCAGTTTTGAATATGTGCTAGTATTTTATAAACTACAATGTAGAGAGAAGATTGCATTACATAAAGTAGATTCTTACTTTCCTTTTCATTTTTGAGAGCATTTCTTTCTCCTCTCTTCCCCTTAAGAAATGCTTCCCTGATTTCATACAGAAGTCAGTGTAAATAGTTTTTTATTTGCAAAACTCATTTCACAGCCCATTATTTTTCTAGGAAAATATCTCTGTTAAGCAAGGTAAAACTGTAAGCCATGACTTCTCATTGGAAATAATAATTCACTTACCTGAGCATAGGCAAAGGAAGTTTTTGCATGTTTTTGGACATATGTCTGAGAAGAGCTGAAACATAATGCGACCAACTGAAATAAAATACATGGGGAAAAAAACAGTAAGCAAGTTGATTAAATATACCAACTTTTTATGAAAGAAAGAAAATAAATATAATTGACTGAATGATACCACTTAACAAGAACTTCACTCTATTTATTAGTGTTAAAATTCAAATGTAGGCAAAGTGATTCTAACCCCAAAATTGTAGGATTTTAAGTGTTTTTTAAAGGGGCCTTATATTATTAGATCCCTTTTAGTACAGTCCCCTACCTGAACTATTAATTTTCTTTAAAAATACTCTCAATAGTTGTCTGATCTATGCTTGGACCCCTCTGGTGATGAGGGCACATCATTTCATAAGATAGTCACTCTGGCCAGTATTATTAGAAAGTTAGTTCTCTGTCCTTTATTTTCAGCTTGTTTCCTTTAAGCAAGAACTATTTAGAGCAGGCGTCCTCAAACTACGGCCCATGGGCCACACGCAGGTGTTTTTGCCCGTTTGTTTTTTTACTTCAAAATAAGATATGTGCAGTGTGCACAGGAATTTGTTCATAGTTTTTTTTTTAAACTATAGTCCAGCCCTCCAACGGTCTGAGGGACAGTGAACTGGCCCCCTGTTTAAAAAGTTTGAGGACCCCTGATTTAGAGCCAGCTTCCTAAACTGTACCACTCACACTTAAAACTCACATTCTACTCCCTGATACACCAGAAAGAACAGGTTATGGTTCCTTAAAAAAAAAAAAAAAAAAAAACCAATACTCCCTACAATAAACAGGAAATGAGAAGGAACAAGCCTGTAACTTCAATTTAACTACGCCAGAGAGAAATGGTTTACAAATTTTAATCTCAGGACTCCTTTAAACCTTTAAAAATTACTGAGCTTTTGTTTATGTGGGTTATACCTAATGCTACTTACCATATATAAATCAAAATTCAAAAATTTTTAAAAGACTGTATAAGCACACATTCCATTAATTTTCAAAGCAATGATATCATCACATATTGCATAATCTCTAGAAAACTTGACTGTATACTCATGAGAGAATGAAAAGTACAAAAGGTAAATCATAATCTTAGTATTATTATAAAAATAGTTTTGACTTTACAGACCTGCTGAAAAAATATCAATAAAATAAGAAATGGAGTTTTTATTTACAATCTCTCTTCTGAGTTCTTTTTCCCTTTATTCTACAAAATCTTTATCGTTATGAACATTTTATTTACTCAAAGGGACTTACAGAATAAATCAAAATTAACTATGGACCAAGCATAAGTCACGTTCAGTACAAACACACAATGACTTCATGTATCACTATGGTTTTAATTCATTCCTGGCCATATCAGTCAGTTCCTTTGAGAACAAAACAAAGATACTGCATTATAGACATCCTTAATGGATAAAAAGTGACACAGAAAAATTAGCTTGGTGTAGTGGCAACCGCCTGTAGTCCCAGCTACTCGGGAGGCTGAGGCAGGAGGATCGCTTGAACCCAGTAGTTTGAGGCTGCAGTGAGTTATGATCATGCCACTGCACTCCAGCCTGGGCAATAGAGCAAGACCCTGTCTCTAAAAAAATAAATAAAACAACACTCTAAACCTATACCTTTAATAGAGCCAAAATTTCAAACAATTTCAGTGAGACTCTGTCTCAAAAAAACAAAAAAAACAAAAAACGAGAATCATAGTATCAATGAAAACCAACAAGAGGGGATTGAATTAATGAGAGAAAATACATATTCTCATCCTTTATACTGGGAGTCAAGAGACAGACTTTGCTAAAGTAAATAAAGAGGAAACAAGGGTTTAGGCATAAACATGTTATCACCTGTAAAACTAAAAATAAATTAAACATCTTTTAAATCTCTTTGGTGGGAGGAGGAGCAAACACAGTAAAAAAAATAAGACAAAGGAAATAGCAAGAAAACATAAACAAGATAAAAGGCAAGAGAAGACCAAAACAGCGCTATAATTATTTAACCACCTGAAGCTTTTTCTATGGTATGTCCACCAACACTAAACTAAAGGTATCCTGCAGATAGTACAACAAAAAACTCAAGAGAATTTATTTATTGGCTCATGTAGTTATTAGCTGACAAGGATATTGGTGTAGATCAGAGAATCAAAGAACCAGGATGTCAGGGAATGAAGCCAGTTAGAGGTTCCAGGTCTGACAAGGCAAAAAGTGTTAAATACCACTTGTTTGTCCCACTCAGTGCATGTAGTTCTAAATATTTTCATTAATGAATAAGACTAAAGATAAGTTAATCACTTAACTTAGAAAGATAAAAGAAGGAATACCAAAATTTAGGAAAAAGAATTATAAGAAATTATACAGAATGAAAAACAGACTCTGGAAAAAAACTCAAATGCTGTTAAGGAACTATCCAAAAGAGTGCTGCTAAGTAACTCTTCAGATACAAGTGAATTATTTCTAATCTTCAAGTAATACTGAAGTTTAACACCATATCAACTGTTTCAGAACATACCAGAAGATGAAAAGCTTAACAAATTTTATGAAACAGAACAAAATTGAAACCAAAGCCTGAGACGGGTGATATAAAACAAATTTAAAACCCTATATATCAATCTCATTTTAAAAGAGACACTATTCAGTGGGAAATCTACTAATGTAATTTATTGAAGTGAAGGAAAAAGCCTATAAAAATCCCATGATAGAAACCAAAATAGTGCTTGATGAAGTTCAACATTCACCCTTTAATATAACACACACTTTTTCCAATACCCTTCAAATCGACAACCAGCATTATGTTTAATGGTGAAATAGTATAGCAAGTCAAAAGTGCTTGTTAGCATCACTATTGTTTAATGCTGTTCTAGAAATTCTAGCCAATGTAGGTGGAAAAGAAGACAATATGAAAGATATACAAATTAAAAAGAGCATATTTATTATTTGAAAGACATTAGCTATACACCTGGAAAACCCAAAGGAACCAACTGAAATACTAATGGAGACATTGAAGTTGTTGACATTTTATATTATGACAAACAAGAACTAGTAGAAATAAAAATCACATTCTCGAAAGCAACAAAAAAATTCTAGCTACTTAAACCTAAAGTGCAGGACCTATAAAAACAAAATTACAACTCTGAGAGGCAAAAAGGCAACCTGAATAAAAGGAGAGAGATATCTTGTTCTTGGACAGGAAGACTCAAGATTGCAAATGTGCCAAATTTTCCCTAGAGTAACCTACACTAATTTAATTGCAATCTCCCAAAAATACTAATGAGATTTCTAAAGGAACCTGACAAAATGATCCTGAAGGGCATCTGAAAGAACAAACATGCAGTTTGCCCCTCAAACTTTTTATTTTGAAATTTGTAAATCTACAAAGATGTTTGCCCATATTTACTTTATCCTTCCCTCTTTTTTTCTGGAACAAACTGAAAGTTAAAGACACTGTGATACTTTATCCTTAATTACTTCAGCTTATACTTCTAATGAATAATGATATTGTCCTAGTTAACCCCAAACCATTATCACACCAGAAAAATTTAATAGTGATTAACAATATTGTCTAATACATAGTTGTGGCACGATAAATTTGGTCTCTATCCCCAGTTCCTGAAACAGCACTCCTAAAACCCTTGTGAACCTCCTGAATGACAGGGGTGAAAGGAGCATCTTTTGTTCTAATACTTGGTCTTTCTCTCTGATTCCTGACACAGAGCACCTAAATCCCTTAGAATTTCCTGTATAATGGGAGCATCTTTTGTTCCTAAGACATGACTCTTGGTAGATCCTTAGACAGCTTCAGGAAGGAGACTGACTACCGGAAAGCCCAAGCCTTGATCAGAGGCCTAGCACTTTCAGTTCTACTCTCCAATCTCCAGAATGGGGAGAGGGGCTAGAGACTCAGTTAATAAATAATCCATCATACTTATATGATGAAACCTCCATAAAAACCCCTAAATGACAGTGTTCAGGGAGATTCAAGATTGATGAAATAGAATGAGGTGCTGGGAGAATGGCGAGCTGAGAGACAGGCCATAGAAAATCCAAGCATCTCCCCAATCCCAGCCACAATACCTTGTCCTATGTCTTCCATCTGGGTGTTCCTGAGTTGTATCCTTTATAGCATACCAGTAATAGTAAGCAAAGTGGTTTCCTGAGTTCTGTGAGCTGCCGAAACAAATTATTAAACCCAAGGAGGGGATTACAGGAAAGCTCAATTTATAGCTAGTTGATCAGAAGTATGGCCCAGGACTTGTGATTGGCATCTGAGGTGGGTGGGAGCAGTCTTGTGGTACTGAGTCTTTTACCTTGTGGGATCTGACGCTAACTCTAGGTGGATGATGTCAGAATCAAATTGAATTGCTGGACATGGTGCTTAAGAATTGGTGGATTTGGTTCAGAAGATCAGAAGTAAGGGGAGCATGCGGATAGAATAAAGGCTGTTCTCCGACAAAAAAAAAAAAAAAGAATTGGTGGATTTGTTATTATGGGAAAAAATTCCTTATTATAGTCCATATTTGAATTTACTCAACTACGTGCACAATGCCCTTTTACACTGTTTTCCTGTTTTCCTTTTACACTGTTTACACTGTTTTCCCTTTCTCATTCTTTTTAATGGCTGAATTGAATTTCATTGTTTGGCTGTACCAAATGTATTCACCCAATCTTCAACTGATTAGCATTTGAAATTCCATCTCGGTTTTTTTTTTTTTGTTGACAAATACACATCTATTTCTTAAATCCAGGAATCTAATCAAGCATTATATATTTAGTTTTCATGCTTTGTTCTCTTTTAATCTAAAACAGCCCCCATCTCCATCATTTTTTGCCTCCATTCCCCCATTTGGAAGATGTCAGTTGTAAAGGTATGTTCCCCCATTTTAAATTAATAATCTGTGGGATGATACTTTGAAACTATGTGCATTATCATATGATACAACTTTTTTTGGTCTGTTTGTTTGAGACAGAGTCTCACTCTGTCGCCTTGGGTAGAGTGCAGTGGCATCATCATAGCTTGCTGCAACTTCAAACTCCTGGGCTCCAATGATCCTCCTGCCTCAGCCTCCCAAGTAACTGGGACTACAGGCACACGCCACCACACTTGGCTAATTTTTCTATTTTTAATAGAGACAGGATCTTGCCTTTCTTTGCTCAGGCTGGTCTCGAACTCCTGAGCTCAAGCAATCCTCCCACCTTGGCCTCCCATAGTGCTAGGATCATAGGCATGAGCCACCCCGCCCTTCTAAAACTTTTTACTCAATGGTTTGGCCACTGATGATCCTTTTCTGAACCAATCATTATTGAAGATTGCAAAGTGATGACTCTTCTGATTCCATCATTTCTTCTATATTTATCAAGCTTGAATTTATCCATGAAGAACTTCATCCACCTACCCTAAATCAAGATTAACAGAGTAACAAGACAAGGAGCCTGGGGTGGGGCGTAGCAAGATAGCCGAATAGAAAACTCCAGTGATCAATTGTCCCTCTGCACAAACACCTAATTCAACAACTATCCACGTAAAAAAGCACCTTCAGAAGAACCAAAAATAAGGTGAGTGGTCGTACTATTTGGTTTTAACGTTGTATCAAGGAAAGAGGCACTGAAGTGGGCAGAAAAGACAGTCTCGCATTTGCCTACACCACCCCTCCCCTTTTTCCAGCCCCAGAGCCTGTGTCACCCCTCCCCCTACTATAAGCAGCATGGCTCAGAGAGAGTCTTCTTCTGCTTGAGGATAGGAAAGGAAAGAGATCAGAGGACTTTTTTGCAGCTCAGCCACAGTAAAATAAAGCACCAAGCAGATTCCTGAGGCCCCTGAGTCCAGCAGGCCTTAGTTCCTGGAGGGCATTTCTGGACCCACCCTGGGCCAGAAGGAAACATGCTGCCCTGAAGGGAAGGATCCAGTCCTGACAGGATTCAACACCTGCTAAAAGAGCCCCTGGGCTTTGAATAAACATTAGAGATAAACAGGCAATAGCCACCACTGGCTCGGGGTGAGTCTGGGCTGGCTTCAGGTGTGACCTGGCACTGGGGCTGCCAGGAGAGAATGCCCACGTCGCTCCTCCCCCAACTCCAGCAGCCCAACACAGAGAGTGAAGGAAGAGAGTGAGAGATTTTGCCTGGCAATCCAAGGGAATTCTCTTGTATCTTACCAAGTCCATCAAGGCAGTACCATCAGGTAACTCCAAGAGTCACAGTATTACTGGGCTTGCGGCACCCCCAATGCCACCATAGCTGCAGCGACCAGAAACTTAGACCACAACACTCAATTCCATTTGAGTATCTGGAAAGCCTTCTCAAGAAGGGCAGGTTCAAACAAGCCCAGACTGTGAAGATTAAAATAAATATCTAACTCTTCAATGCCAGACATTGACAAACATCCACAAACATCAAGAACATCCAGGAAGACATGATCTCACCAAACAAACTAAATAAGGTACCAGTGACCAATCCTGGAGTGATGGAGATAGGTGATCTTTCACACAAAGAATTCAAAATAGCTGTCCTGAATAAGCTCAATGAACTTCAAGACAACACAGAGAAGGAACTCAGAAGCCTATCAGAGAAATTTAACAAAGAGACTGAAATAATTTAAAAAAAAAAAGCAGAAATTCTAGAGCTTAAGAATTCAATTGACAAACTGAGAAATTCATCAGAGTCTTTCAAAAGCAACACTGGCCAAGCAAAATAAAGAATTAGTGAGCTTGAAGACAGGCTATTTGAAAATACACAGAAAAGAAAAAAGAAAAAGAATGAAGCACACTTACACGATCTAGAAAATAGCCTCAAAAGAGCAAATCTAAGAGTTATTGGCCTTAAAGAAGAGGTAGAGAACAAAGACTAGAGTAGAAAGTTTATTTAAGAAATAATAACAGAACTTTCCAAATCTAGAGAAGATATCAATATTCATGTACAAGAATGTCACAGAACACCAAGCAGACTTAACCCAAACAAGGCTACCTCAAGGAATTTAATAATCAAGCTCCCAAAGGTTACAGATAAAGAAAAGGTCCTAAGGGAAGCAAGAAAAAAGAAAAAAATAACATATAAAGAAACTCCCATATGTCTGGCAGCAGACTTCTCAGTGGAAACCTTACAGGCCAGGAGAAAGTAGCATGACATATTCAAAGTGCTGAAGGAAAAAAACCTTAACTCTAAAATACTATAGCCTGCAAAAATATCCTTTAGACATGAAAGAGAAATATTTTCTCAGGTAAACAAAAGCTGAGGGATTTCATCAACCCCAGACCTGTCCTACAAGAAATGCGAAAAGGAGTTCTTCAATCTGAAAGAAAAGGACATTAATGAACACTAAATCTTCTGAAGGTATACAACTCACTAGTAACAGTAAGGACACAAATACTGAATATCATGTTGCTGTAATCATGGTGTACAAACCACTTACAGCTTGAGTAAGAAGACTAAAAGACAGACCTGTTAAAAATAACAACCTTTTAAAAGATAGATAGTAAAAAAAGATACGGATAGAAACAAAAAGTTAAAAAGTACAGGGGGTGGAGTTAAAGGATAGAATTTCTGTTAGATTTCTCTTTGCTTGTTTCTTTGTAAGTCATGTTGTCATCCATTTAAAATAACTGGTTATAAAATGTTTTTATAAGCCTCATATCAAAAAACCTAGAGCGAATACATAAAAAACAAGAAATCCAAACACACTACCAGAGAAAATCACTTTTAACAAAGGAAGACTGGAAGGAAGTAAGAAAGAAAGAGAGGACCACAAAACAACCAGAAACCAAAAAACAACATGGAAGCACTAAGTCCTTATCTATCAATAACAACATTGACTGTGAATGGACTAAACTCTCCAACCAAAAGACAGAGAGTGGCTAAATGAATAAAACACAGGAGCTATGTTGTCTGCAAGAAACACACTTCACCTATAAAGACACACGTAGACTGAAAATAAAGGGATAGAAATAGAAATTCCATGCAAATGGAAACCAAAAAAGAACAGGAGTAGCTATCCTTATATAACATAGATTTCAAGACAAAAATGGTAAAGAGACACAAAGAAGGTTATTATACAGTGATAAAGGGGTCAACTCAGCAACAGTATATAAAAATTCTAAATATATATGCACCTAACACTTGAGCAACCAGATATATAAAGCAAATATTACCAGAACTAAAGAGAGAGATAGACTCCAATATGATAATCGTTGAAAACCTCAACATTCTACTTTCAGCATTGGACAGACAGATCATCCAGACATAAAATCAACAATGAAATGCTGGATTTAATCTACACTACAGAATAAATGGATCTAATAGATACTTACAGAACATTTCATCCAATAGCTGTAGAATTCACATTCTTCTCCTCAGTTCACAGATCATTCTCAAGGACAGACCATATGTTAGGCCACAAAACAAGTCTCAAAAAATTCAAAAAAACTGAAATATAATAATACCAAGTATTTTCTCTGACCACAATGGAATAAAACTAGAAATCAATAACAAGAGGAACACTGGAAAATACACAAATACATGGGAATTAAACAATATGCTCCTGAATGACCAGTGGACCAATGAAAAGATTAAAAA
>VBSM01002035.1:4454689-4468656 GCA_008086735.1 Cheirogaleus medius | reverse complement strand
AAAAAAAAAAAAAAAAAAGAAATTTTAAAATTTCTTGAAACAAATGGAAATACAACCTATCAAAACCTATGGGATATAGCAGTAAGTGCCTTTATCAAAAAAGTATAAAAAGCTTCAAATAGACAACCTAATAATACACCTTAAAGAACTAGAAAAACAAGAGCAAACCAAACCCAAAATTAGAAGAAATAATAAATATCAGAGCAGAAATCAATGAAATCGAAACAAAAAGAACTATGAAACAAAAGTTGAGTTTTTGAAAAGATAAACAAAATAGACACACCTTTAGCCAGACTAACAAAGACAAAAAGAGAGAAGACTCAAATAAATAAAATCAGAGATGAAAAAGGAGACATTACAACTGATACTGCAGAAATCCAGGGGATCACCAGAGACTATTATGAACAATTATATGCCAACAAATTGTAAAACCTAGAAGAAATGGATAAATTCTTAAACACATACAACCTACCAAGATTGAACCAGGAAGAAATTCAAAACCAGAATAAACCAGTAACAAGTAATGAGATAGAAGCATAATAAAAAGTCTCTGATCCAAGAAAAGCCCAGGATCCCAATGGCTTTATTGCTAAATTCTACCAAACATTCAAAGAAGAACCAATATCAATCCTACTGAGACTATCCCAAAAAACTGAGGAGTAAGGGACACTCCCAAGCTCATTCTATATCACTCAGATACCAAAATCAGACAAAGACACAACAAAAAAAGAAAACTGTAAGCCAATATCTTTGATGAAGATAGATGCAAAAATCCTCAACAAAATAACTAGTAAATCAAATTCAACAATGCATTAGAAAGATTATCCATCATCATCAAGTGGGATTCATCCCAGGGATGCAAGGATGGTTCAACACACTTAAATCAATATGATATATCATATCAACAGAACGAAGGACAAAAATCATATGATCATTTCACTTGATGCTGAAAAAGTATTTGATAAAAGTCAATGATAAAAATTCATGATAAAAACTGTCAAAAAACTGACCAGGTGTGACCAGGTGTTACAGAACATTTCATCCAATAGCTGTAGAATTCACATTCTTCTCCTCAGTTCACAGATCATTCTCAAGGACAGACCATATGTTAGGCCACAAAACAAGTCTCAAAAAATTCAAAAAAACTGAAATATAATAATACCAAGTATTTTCTCTGACCACAATGGAATAAAACTAGAAATCAATAACAAGAGGAACACTGCAAAATACACAAACACATAGGAATTAAACAATATGCTCCTGAATGACCAGTGGACCAATGAAAAGATTAAAAATGAAATTTTAGGCCGGGCGTGGTGGCTCACACCTGTAATCCTAGCACTCTAGGAGGCCAAGGCAGGAGGATTGCTTGAGCTCAGGAGTTCAAGGCTAGCTTGAACAAAAGTGAGAACCCATCTCTACCAAAAAGAAATTTTAGAAAACCCCAGCCGGGCATCGCAGCGCGCACCTGTAGTCCCACTTACCCAGGAGGCTGAGACAGAATGATCACTTAGAGCCCAGGAGTTGGAGGTTGCAGTGAGCTACAATGACACCATTGCACTCTACTTAGGGCAATAGAGTGAGACTCTGTCTCAACAACAACAAAAAACTGAGTACAGAAGAAACTTACCTCTACATGATAAAAACCATGTATGACAGACGCACAGCTAGTTATACTGAATGAGGAAAAACTGAAAGCCTTGCCTCTAAGATCTGGGACAAGGACACCCACTTTCACCACTGTTATTCAACACTGTACTAGAAATTCTAGCTAGAGCAATCAGACAAGAGAAAGAAATGAAAGATATCCAAATTAGAAAGAAAGAAGTCAAATTATCCTTGTTTGCAGATGATATGATCTTATCTCTAGAGAAATCTAAAGACTCCACCCAAAAGTTAATAGAACTGATAAACAAATTCAGTAATGTTACAGGATACAAAATCAACATACAAAAATCAGTAGCATTTCTATATGCCAACAGTAAACAATCTGAAAAGGAAACCAAGAAAGTAATCCCATTTACAATAGTTACAAATAAAATAAAATACCCAAGAATAAACGTAACCAAAGAAGTGAAAGATCTCTGTAATGAAAACTATAAAACACTGATGAAAGAATTTAAAAAGGACATAAAAAATGGAAAGATATTCCATATTCACAGATTGGAATAATCAATATTGTTAAAATGTCCATACTACCCAAAGCAATCTGCAGATTCAATGCAATCCCCATCAAAATACCAACGACATTCTTCATAAAAATAGAAAAGATAATCCTAAAATTTATATGAAACCACAAAAGATCCCTAATAAACAGAGCCGTTCTGAGCAAAAAGAACAAAACTGGAAATATCACAGGACCTGACTTCAAAGTATACTACAGAGCTATAGTAACCAAAACAGCATAGTACTCACATAAAAACAAAGACCAATGGAACAGAATAGACAACCCTGAAATAAATCCACACATGTACAGTAAACTTATCTTCAACAAGGATGCAAAGAACATACAGTGGGGAAAGGACAATCTCTTCAATAAATGTTGCTGGGAAAACTGGATATCCACATGCAGGAGAGGGAAATTAGACTCTTACCTCTCACCATATACAAAAATCAATTCAAAATGGAAGATTTAAATCTAAGACCAGAAACTATGAAACTACTAAAACACTGGGGAAACACTTCAGGACATTGGTCTGGGCAAGGACTTCTTGAGTGATACCCCCAAAGCACAGGCAACCAAAGCAAAATTGGACAAATGAGATCACATCAAACTAAAAAGCTTTTGCACAACAAAGTAAACAATCAACAAAGTGAAGAGACAACCCACAGAATGGGAGAAAATATTTGCAAATTACCCATCTGATAGGGATTAATAACTAGAATATATAAGGAGCTCTAACAACTCAATAGGAAAAGAATCAAATAATCCAATTTAAAAAATGGGCAAAGCAGCTACCCCGGAGGCTGAGGCAGAAGGATCGCTTAAAGCCCAAGAGTTGGAGGTTGCATTGAGCTACAATAACACCACTGTACTCTACCCAGGGGAAGAGAGTTAGATTCTGTCTTAAGAAAAACAAAACAAGGCAAATGAACACCCCTTCTCACAGTCCCCCACCCCTTCAAAAAAAAAAAAAAATAGACAAAGGATCGGAATAGACATTTCTCAAAAGAAGACATACAAAATGACCAACAGGTGTATGAAAAAATGTTCAATATCATCAGTCATCACAGAAATGCAAAGCAAAACTACAATGAGATACCATCTCAGCCCAGTTAAAATGGCTTTTTATCAGAAAGACAGGCAATAATGAATACTGGCAAGGATGGAGAGAAAGGCGAACACTCATACACTGTTGGTGGGAATATAAATTAGTACAACCACTATGGAGAACAGTATGGAGGTTCCTCAAAGCACTAAAAATAGAACTACCACACGACACAGCGATCTCATTGCTGGGTATATATCCAAAAGGGGCAGGGGGAGATTCAGTATATTGAAAAGATATCTGCACTCCCATGTTTATGGCAGCACTAATCACAATAGCTAAGATACACAATCAACCTAAGCGTCCATCAACAGATGAATGGATAAAGAAATTGTGGTACATATACACAATGGAATATTATATAGTCACAAAAATGAAATCATGCCATTTGAAACAACATGGAACTGAAGAACATTATGTTAAGCAAAATAAGCCAAGCACCAAAAGACAAATCTCACATGTTCTCACTCATATGTGAGAGCTAAATATTAAAAACAATTGATTTCATGGAGACAGAAAGTAGAATGATGATTAGAGGATGGGAAGGCAGGTGGTGGGGGGGTGTAAAGTGGGTATGGTTAACGGGTGCAAAAATATAGTTAGCTAGAACGAATAATATTTGATAGCACAACAAAGTGACTATAATCAACAATAAGTTAAGGTATACATTAAAATAACTAAAAGAGTAGAATCGGAATGTTCCTAACAAAGAAATGTTAAATGCCTGAGGTGGTGGTTACCCCAGTTACCCTGACTTGATTCAGATTGTATGCCTGTATCAAAATATCACATGTACCCTATAAAAGATATACAACACCATTATGTACCCAAAATAATTAAAATCTAAAGATTAAAAAATAAATTTAAAAAAGAGTAACACAATAACAAGACAAAAAGCCTGGGTCCCTGACATTAACAACCCTGATCTGCTGACTCTCTGAGTGTTCTATGAGAGAATAATAAAACCTTTATCTTGTCTAAGTCACTATATTTAGCCCATATTAGCAACTGTATTAGCAACCAACCCTATCAAATAACCTAACTAATACAGATAATGATGGTAAACTATAAAGCCACTAAAAGTGATTACTGAAAGGATGGCATTGTTAGTAAACCACATAACATTAAAAAAAATCACTGCAGGCAACACCCTTCGTTTGCGTAACCACTCATGGCTTAACTTATTTAAGAGTAGTTTGTTTTACAGCACTTGAAAAGTACTGTATGGTGGGGGGGGGGTCACGTAGCCCTCCTCCACATCTGCTAGACTACATTCTGAGAAGTCCGATAAGGCCTGTCTAGCAGAGAAAAAAAAACACAACTGCCACCCCCTTATCATTTTGCAACAATAACTATTCTACCCTCTATAACCCCAATAAAAGCCCAAGCCACTCATCCTGGGGGCTGGCATTTCTTCTTTCTTTCATGCCCTGCTCTTTCCTCTCTTGGTAAATAAACAACTTCCTTCAAACCTATCTTAATTTTGAGTTGAAAATTCTTTCTCAGCCTGTGGTGCGAGCCCCCCTCCCTAACAATTACATAAAGCTTACTTTATGTTTAATACTAAACTTTGCCTAATTAAGAATCAGGCTTCATTCAGTCCTCATGTGGCGGCTCATGCCTATAACCCCAGCAATTTGGGAGGCCAAGGTGGGAGGACCACTTGAGGCCAGGAGTTCAAGACCAGACTGGGTAACATAGCAAGACCCCATCACTACAACAAAATACGAATAAATAAATAAAAAGAATCAGGCTTCAATTGTTTGTGAAAGTATACATACATAGTTAAGGAGTGGAAGCAGGAATTCAGGATTTCGCTCTATGGCAGTAAGTTTCTTGGACTTTAAAAAGATAGTTTCTGGGAACAAAAAGGACTAAAATCAGAAACTATAGCAAGGTTTACATAGTAAGACATTCACAGCTAGGGGTTTTCAATGCAATTTTTGAAAGAATCTTGGAAGCATTCCTCAGATCTAGATAACTTTGTCAGTTACCCGGGTCTTGCCTTCTCTAGCCTGATCTCTTTCTGCCTATCTAAAGAAATCTTTTTAGGGCCGGGCGTGGTGGCTCACGCCTGTAATCCTAGCATTCTGGGAGGCCAAGGCAGGCGGATCGCTCAAGGTCAGGAGTTCAAAACCAGCCTGAGCGAGACCCCGTCTCTACTAAAAAAAAAAAAAAAAAAGAAAGAAATTAATTGACCAACTAAAAATATATATACAGAAAAAATTAGCCGGGCATGGTGGTGCATGCCTATAGTCCCAGCTACTCGGGAGGCTGAGGCAGCAGGATCACTTGAGCCCAGGAGATTGAGGTTGCTGTGAGCTAGGCTGATGCCAGGGCACTCACTCACTCTAGCCTGGGCAACAAAGTGAGACTCTGTCTCAAAAAAAAAGAATATTAAAACATATTCAAATAATCCTAAAGAGGGCAGGAAAGGGAAACAATAAAAAACGGAGCAAACAAAACCAAACAGTAGACAAATTCAAACATAACAATAATTATATTAAATGTAAATAAATATACTTACTAAAAGACAGATTAGGTGGATTTTAAAAAGACCCATCTATTTGCTATCTATAATAAACCCACTTTAAATATGATATAGATAGGTTAAAAGTAAAGTGATATAACATTTAAACACTAAGCTGAATAGCTATATCCACATGAAAGTAAACTTCAGAGCACGGAAAATTACTAGGAATATAAAGGGTCATTATATAATGCTAAAAGGGTCAATTCACTACAAAGACAACAATCCTAAATGTGTATGCACCCATCTAACAAAAGAGCTTCAAAATAAATAAAGCAAAAACTAATAGTACTTAATGGAGAAATAGACAAAGTCACATTATAGTTGGAGACTTCAATACTCCTCTCTCGGTAATCAATAAAAGTATAAAATCAGCAAGGATATAGAGCAGGCGTCCTCAAACTGCGGCCCACGGGCCACATGCAGCCCACTGAGGACATTTATCCGGCTTGCCAGGTGTTTTTGCCGCCACTGCCTGTCCTGCTTAGCAGCCGACTCGTCCCAGGCCCACAGTTCGCACTCTCCAACAGTCTGAGGGACAGTGAACTGGCCCCCTGTTTAAAAAGTTTGAGGACCCCTGATATAGAGGAACTGGACAACACTAATAGCCAAGTGGATTTAACTGACATTTACAGAACACTCTACAAGAAAACAATAGACTATATATTGTTTTCAAGTACACATGGGAAATACGCCAAAACAGACCATATCAAATCTTAACACACTTAAAAGAACTGAAATCACACTATGTTCTCTGACCATATGGAATTAAATTAGAACTCATTAACAGAAAAATAACTGGAAAATATCCAAGTTTTTAGGAATTAAGACACTTCTAAATAATTCAAGAGTCAAAGACTAAGTCTCAAGGGAAATTAGAAGATATTTTAAACCAAAAGAAATTGAGCAACATATCAAAATATGTGGGATATATCTTAATTTAATTCTATATTTATAAAATTAAATGTTTAAAAGAAAGGTATCAAGTTAACAATCTATGCTTCCACTTTAAGAAAACTAGAAAAAGAGCAAAATCAAAACCGAAGCAATCATTAGAAATGAAATAATAGCGGCCAGGCATGGTGGCCCACACCTGTAAGTAATCCTGGCACTTTGCGAGGCCCAAGGCAAGAGGATCGCTTGAGGCCAGGAGTTCAAAATCTCCTATGGGGAACAAAAGGAGACACCAATTCTACAAAAAATATAAAAATTAGCCAGGTGTGGTGGCACACCCTGTATAGGCCCAACTACTCAGGAGATTGGGCAGGAAGATCACTTGAGCCCAGGAATTTAAGGTTGCAGTGAGCTGCCATGACGATGACGTCACTGTACTCTACCTGGAGCACTGTCTCAAAAAAAAAAAAAAAAAAAAAAAAAAAAAAAGAAAAGAAAAAAGACCTTGTCTCTTAATAAAACATAAAATTAAAAAAAAGGTTGTGTAAAATTTCCAACTATCTACTACTTAGTTAACATACTAAAAAGTGCTAGGGAAGTATTACATATAAAATTAAACCATAATGAAATTGCCAATTATCAACTGGTTCAACATGTAACAATAAGCACTGCATTCCTTGTTTTATATTAAGATTCAGCATTCTCAACCACACTAATCACTTCTATCAGAATGAATTATCCTAGATATTGAGGAGTGAAGTTCACTCAACGTGATACCAAACATTCTGGAGATTTTTCACAACACAGGTTATTTGCAAATCTAGGATCTCAACACGTACTAGGAAAGGAATACTAAACATGACTACAGAACCTGTTTTACTTTTACTTTTCAGGAGGCTCCTATTTTTAATTCTTAATAAAAATAAATAAACTCTGTTATCCAAAGCATGGATTCACTATAAATAAGTATTAAGATCCATCAAGTTTCAAAACATTAAAGAGAGAGAAGAAAATTTCTGCGTTCATCTCATTCTTTCACTCAAAACCCCTTAATATCTTCCTATTTCACTGACTCAAAGTCCTACTGGTCATTCCCTACTGCTCTCTTCTCTCCTCTAATCCAGCCACACTGGGCTACTTGCTATTCCTCAAAAATGCAAGAACAGTCCTCTATCACTTAACAATGGAAATATGTTCTGAGAAACGCATTACAGCCTACTACACATCTAGGCTACATGGTACAGTCTATTGCTCCTAGGCTACAAACCTGTACAGCATGTTACTGAATACTGTAGGCAACTGTAACACAATGATAAGTATCTGTGTATCTAAATATAAAAAAGGTACAGAAAAAAACTATACAGTTTAGTATATTATAATAAAAGGTATTATAAACTTAGGAGACCAAGTACTAGACCCAGACATCATTATGCAGTGCATGACTGTACACTACTCCTCAGGGCCTGTGTTAACTGTTTCCTTCTATAAGGAATGCTCTTCTCAAGTAAGGCTCACCTCAACAGCTCCTTCAGATTTCTGTTTAAATGTCATTTTCTCAAAATGGCCTTGTCTGACCAGCTTATTAAAATAGTACCTCCCTACAAGCCACTGTATTTTTTTTCCTAGTTTATTGTCTGTCTTCTCTCAATAGAATATAAACTATAAAACGACAAAAGGGCTTTGTTGTATTCACTACTGTTATCTCCAGAGCCTAGAACAGTAGCAGGCCCTCATAAGAATCTGCAGAACAAGATGTTGCACAAAGACATCCCTCCAATTAAAACTTCTGTCACAGATACCAAAAAAAGCTAATAAAACAATTTGGAACCCTGCACGTTCTGCTACTTAGAATGAAACAACTACCCTTTAGAGTAAAATGTTTTATTTTCAAAAAAATACACTAATGAATGGTTGGATACCCTAAAGACAAAACATTAATGCTAAGCGCACGCATGCGGCAATTCAGCTGGTACAGGATGCTTTCTGGTTTATCACACAATGCTAAGTTAAGCCATTTTCCCAGGAACCTAGAAATTCTGGCTGAAGATTCTTAAGGGAAAACAGAGGCGTAATTAACTGTCAATGATACATAATTATTAGGAAATACACAATAGATGAGTCTAAACTTCGCAGTACAGAACGAGATACCAGAAATCGGAAACGGGAATGTTTGCACCCTAGAGACACTGGGAGAGAAAAATAACCTCCTAAAATAATTGCACCCCTTTTCTTGGCGCCAGTCTGGGTATGAGGGCTCAGTCTGGAAGCGCGCGGGGGCGTGTGGGGTTTGGGAGGAAGAGGCCCGGACTCCGAGTAGAGTGGGGGTTACCCTCCCTCCTCTACACTGATTTTCTCCCAGGAGGAAAGGGAAAGTTGACTGCGCCCACCCGCTCCCAAAAAGACTTGGGGCAGGGCTGACGAGAGCAGACCCCTCCTCTTCGCCAAGGCAAGCCCAGGCCCCAGTCTCCAGCTCACCCGGCTCTCGGTTGATCTCGATGTCGAAGTGGCACTGCGGCCGGTCCTGCGCCCCCATCGCGACCGAGGTGGCGGCAAGAGCTGGGAGAGAGGGGGAGGAAAGCAGTCAAGGCGGGGGCCAAGGCAGGGCTGGGACGAAGTCCGCGCCACCGTCGCCTGTCGCGACAGCCCAGGAGGCCAAGACAGGAGCCCCCTCCCTCCCAGGGCCTCCAGGTTCCCATGCAGCGCGCACATATGCGGGCGAGCTCTTCACCTGGCTGGCCTCCAGCCTGAGCGGCTGCCCGTGAGCAAAAGAGAAAGCACTGCCACCGCAGCCAGAGCCCAACGCCACTAACGGAACGCCACCTCCTCCCCTGGGCACGCCCTCCCAGTGCCACGCTAAACCTCGCGAGAGTCGGGACAAATACCGCGAGAGCACAGTCTAGAAGGCGTGGTTAGCCGAAGGCCGCGGCGGGGGCGCGCGCACGGGGGCGTGTCTGGGAGCTCTCGACGAGCCTCCAGCCGGCACTCCAGTTCCAGCGCTGGTCCTTTTTGCCCTGCCCTTCGGAGTCAGTCGCCCAATGTGGGAACCCTGAATGCGCCTGCGCCCTCTACTCCATCTTATCCTGCGGGGCTGTGAGCGAACGCGCGTTTCCCGAAATCGCGAGACTTTCTTGTTCTCCTGCGTTGTGGGCGAATTCTGTGACTTGAGTGTCCGAGGTTTAGTAAGCTGGGGTGGCCTTTTGGCTTGTCTTCTTTTTCGCAGAGGTAGTTATGACCCTGTCCTGCTGTGAGACAGTTTGCCTCACTTTAAAGGCCTTTCAGGCTGAGGAGTGCGTTCGTTCCCGCTTTGGTGCGGCGTCGTTGGGACCGTTTCTGCTCCTGTTCTTACTGGCCGTTCTGCCTCTTTTGTGAAGTTTCAGTTCAAGTCTTTTGTCCCTTTTAAAAACGGTTCTTCATGTGTAAGAGTTCTGAATACAAATGTTTTGTCAAATGTATGGTAACGAATGTTTTAACCTGGGCCTTGTCTTTTCGTTGTTTTGACGTGTTTTCCGCAAAGCAGTTTTTTATTTTGGTGGAGTCAGTTGATCGGTTTTTTCTTTTATCGTTTTTGCTTTTTCTGTGCTAAGAAGTCTGTGCCTACCTCAAGTTCGTGAAGATTTTCTCCTATGTTCTCATATATAAGTTATAAAGCCACAAAGTTTTACCTTTGACATGTAAGTCCGTGGTCTATTAGAATTGATTTTGCTTACGGTGTCAGTTAAGGGTTGAAGTTCACATTTTTCCATAGGGATATACAGTAGTTCCATCACCCTGTGTTGAAAAAACTCTTCCATTGCTTTACTTTGACTTTGTGACTATTAATGTGTGGGTCTATTTCTGGAATCTTATTCCATTGATCTGTGTGTCTTTATGTCAATGCCATGCTTTTTAAACTTTTTAAATTGTGGTAAAATATACATTACATGGAATTTACCATTTTAATCATTTTTAAGTGTACACTTTAGTGGCATTAAGTACATTCACATTGTTGTGCAACTATCGCTACCATCTATCTACAGAACATTTTTCATCTTGCAAAATTGAAACTCTGCACTCATTAAATAGTAACTCCCAATTCCTCTCTATCCCCAGTTATTGGCAACCATGCTTCTACTGTATGTCTCTATTAATCTGACTACTCTAAGTACCTCATATAACTAGAATCATACGGTATTTGTCTTTTGTGAGTGGCTGATTTCACGTAGCATAATGTCTTCAAATTTCATGCATGTTGTAGCATGTCAGACTTTAGTTCCTTTTGAGGCCATATAATATTCCATTAATCTGTCAATAGACACTTGGATTCCTTTTACCTTTTAGCTATTGTAAATAGTACTGTTAGGAACATGGGAGTACAATATCTCTGAGACCCCACTTCTAATTCTTTTGGATATATACCCAGAAGTGGAATCACTGGATCATAAGCTAATTACATTTTTAATTTTTTCAGGAACCACCATACTATTTTCCATAGCAGCTGCACTCTTTTACATTTCCATCAGCAGTGTACAAAGGTTCTAATTTCTCCACATCTTCACCAACACTTGTTATTTTCTGGGTTTTTTAAAATAATTACCATACTAATGGATGTGAAGTGGCACACTATTTTGATTACAATAGCTTTATATTATACTAAATTTAAAAATCAAGTTCACTTAGATAATTTCTCACTTGTTTCTGCACCTGTGCCACCTATATAAAGTGCAGTTCAACCTTTCCATATCATCACATTAGTGCCATCCCTGTCAGAGCTTCTTCATCCCTGAGAGTCCAGTGTCTCTTTCAGAGGAACAGTCTTGGGATTTAACATTTGTAACCTAGGCTGAATCGAGGCCCTGGTAGTCCTGGGTCTGATTTTGCTGACAGATACCAGTTTGCAAAATATGAAATGTACATACCTTTCTGGAGATGAATTGGTAAAGCTAACTTTCATACATTAAGTGGTAAAAGGAAAGGATGGGGAGTGTTGCCCAGAGAATTCAAGAATGAACCACTTAATTTAGGGTATACTTAGAGACTTTAAATCTCCTGGAATTCATTCATATTTTGACACTTCAATATAGTCTCCTTCCAGCCACTGATTATGTGACCTGGGACAAATCACTTTGATCTCTGAAGTTCAGTTTCTTCACCTGTAAAATAAATAGGATGAAATAACTTCTGTCTGAGGTCCTGCCTTGATCAAAGATTCTTTTATTGTGTCCTGTGAGTTGAAATTATATTTTAGATGATTTTAAGATTAAGTATTTAATTTGGTCTGTGAGTAAGGTGAAGAAACTGCTAGGACAAGGCAAGCCTAGGACTATTATCCACCAAAAGGACTGACATCTCCCTTATCCTCAAGGAGTAGTGGAAAACTGGTATCCAAGGAGTTTACAAACTCATACTTAATGGCCATGATTACCATGAAGGACAACCCTTGGTAGTAGGAATTTTGGGGAAATTATTCTGGGTTTCTAGTCTCTTAGAGTGGGATCACACCAGCAGTTGGAATTTCAGGGTATAGGACTCTGGCAAACTATTTAATAATCAGGAATGCTAGTGGGGAAACAGATGAAATAGATAATTTTTAGAAAATGGAAATGACTGGCCAGGCACAGTGGCACAGGCCTGTAATCCTAGCACTCTGGGAGGTGGAGGTGGGAGGATCACTCGAGGTCAGGAGTTTGAGACCAGCCTGAGCAAGAGACCCCATCTCTACTAAAAATAGAAAGAAATTAGCTGGACAGCTAAAAATATATAGAAAAAAATGTTAGCCAGGCATTGTGGTGCATGCCTGTAAACCCAGATACTCGGGAGGCTGAGGCAGAAGAATCGCTTGAGCCCAGGAGTTTGAGGTTGCTATGAGCTAGGCTGATGCCATGGCACTCTAGCCCCGGCAACAGAGTGAGACTCTGTCTCAAAAAAAGAAAAAAAGAAAAAAAGAGGCAGTTTGAATCGCGGTGCGACGAAGGAGTAGGCAGTGGGATCTCGCTGTGTGTCTGATTAGCCCTTTCTCCGCCGTACTTGTTTGAGCTGCAGCTGAATTCGAAATGGCTGGCGGTAAGGCTGGGAAGGACTCCCGAAAGGCCAAGACAAAGGCGGTTTCCCGCTCGCAGAGAGCCGGCTCACACCTAAAATCTAGGACGACTGGTCATGGACTTGTGGGCGCGACCGCCGCCGTGTACAGCAGCGCAGCCATCCTGGAGTACCTCACCGCAGAGGTACTGGAATTGGCAGGAAATGCATGAAAAGATTTAAAGGTGAAGCGTATTACTCCTCGTCATTTGCAGCTTGCTATTCGTGGAGATGAAGAATTGGACTCTCTCATCAAGGCTACAATTGCTCCTGGTGGTGTCATTCCACACATCCACAAGTCTCTGATTGGGAAGAAAGGACAACAGAAGACTGTCTAAAGGATGCCTGGATTCCTTATTATCTCAAGACCCTAAATACTCTAACAGCTGTCCAGTGTTGGTGATTCCAGTGGACTGTATCTCTGTGAAAAACACAATTTTGCCTTTTTGTAATTCTATTTGAGCAAGTTGGAAGTTTAATTAGCTTTCCAACCAACCAAATTTCTGCATTCAAGTCTTAACCATATTTAAGTGTTACTGTGGCTTCAAAGAAGCTATTGATTCTGAAGTAGTGGGTTTTGATTGAGTTGACTGTTTTTAAAAAACTGTTTGGATTTTAATTGTGATGCAGAAGTTATAGTAACAAACATTTGGTTTTGTACAGACATTATTTCCACTCTGGTAAATGAGCTCAATAAAGGTCATACCCCCCCCCAAAAAAAAGAAAATAGAAATGACCAAAATTGGCTTTCCTGAATAAACCAGTAACCACTAAAGAAAGGGAATTAGTAATCCCAAATCTCCCTCCAAACAACTGTAGAAGACATTTTCAGACAACCAAATGGGAAATTTGATTATAGCCTACATATTAGATGAGACCAAGAAAATATATTTAATTTTCTTAGCTGTGATAATAAAATGTGGTTATGTAAGAAAACTTCCTTGGTTTTTTAGAGATGCATACTGAAATATGAAAACACAGATATCTTGGATTTGCTTTAAAATACTTCATAAAAGAAAAATAAATGTTAAAATGAATAGTGAGTGACATAAATATAGCAAAACTTGTTAATTGTTGCTTCTAGGTGATAAGTATATGGGGATTTATTGAACTATTGTCTCTACTTTTGTGTATCTTTGAAATTTTTTATAATAAAACTATTAAGAACAAACATAGTCTTCCTTTCCAAAAGACACAAGGTCCAGATTGTTTTGTAGGAA
>VBSM01002035.1:4388799-4428474 GCA_008086735.1 Cheirogaleus medius | reverse complement strand
GTGGCATCATAATAGCTCACTGCAACCTCAAACTCCTGGGCTCAAGTGATCCTCTTGACTCAGCCTCCCGAGTGCTAGGCCTGCAGGTAAGCACCACCACGCCTGGCTAATTTTTAAATTTTTTTGTAGAGACAGGATCTCACTATGTTGCTCAGGCTGGTCTGAAACTCCTGGGCTGCTCAAGCAGTACTCCCACCTCAGCCTCCCAAAGTACTAGGCTTACAGGCGTGAGCCACCATGTGTGCGCAGCCAGTTTCCTACGAATTTAAAAGACGGAGAAAGTACTTCCTGCTGGGCAAGTCTGGGAAGGTTTCATGTAACAGGCAGATTTGAGACAGGTTTTGATTTGGATATGGGGAGATCAGGGGAGTGGCATTGAGACACAGGCGAAGAATGCACAGAGGCACAGCAGTAAAGAGTAGTGTGCATCCTGGGGGCTCCTGTTTTTGAAATGAAGAATTGAGATACTGAATAAGGTTGCATCCCTAGAGTTCTTGGGAAGAAAGGTCCATTGGTATACCTATTAACATCCTGTCAACAGGATCTATGAAACAGGAAGTGTAGACACATGGAAAGACCCATTCAACTTTAATGGCCACGTCACTAATCCCTAGTTGCAGGACTGCCACACACAGATGTGCAGGATATGCCCTGGACAAGCACCCTGAGAAGTTAACAGATGGAGCTAAAACCCAGCCAGGCTCTGCCAGCAGAACTGGTGCAGACCAGTTTTCACCCTGAGAGGCACCTTTGTTCTAATTGGCCAAAGGCACCAAGAGGGCTCAGATCTGTTTCTTTTTGTTTCTTAATAGTGCTCACATATTATGGCCAAATATTTAGTATCTTGCTGTAATATAATTTGCTAAATGATTTCCTTTAGCCATCTGTAGGGACTCTCATCATTTTGAAGACTGGCTCTGTCTCAGACATTAGCAGAAATTCAGGAGGACATGCTAAGTTCCATTTTTGTCTTCTGTTCTCCTTGTCACCAGCATTAGGTTAGATGCTCAGGATCCCTCTACCCGCCTCCATTTCCCTGCAAGTGAGGATATGGCAACTGAACTGCTTAGCGCCTGCCTTCCTGGGTAACCTGAAATGCATGGGTCTCTGGACCCCAATCCTTGCTACTTCAGTGTCAGGTGATTCTTGTCTCTTTAGGGGCTATTTTGCTCTGTGTCCTGCTACCTGCTGTTACTGCTATAGTTCCTGAGGCCTTCTGGTCCTGCTTGCTTCCTTGTCTAGTCCTGTTTCCCTCATCCTAGTTGGCTTAATTCTGGAAAGGGAGAGATTAATTAGAGAGAGAAAAAAAGGAGGATTACAAATTCAGAAGAGACAGGGAGGATAATGAAGGAAGGAAAATTGGGAATGATGTAGCAATAGAAGGCGAGGAAATAATAATAAAAGCAACACTTGCAATTATGGGGGGGGGAGGGTGAAACAACCTGGAGCAAATGTTTCGATCGTGGGGGTGTTTCTAGCACTGTGATCTAGCTGTCAGTAACAAGGTGACCTTGCTTTCTCAGGTGTCCTCATGACTTCTCCTGTGGACCATGTCCATGATCTTTTTTGCCTGTGTGGTACGGGTGAGGGATGGACTGCCCCTCTCAGCCTCTACTGACTTTTACCACACCCAAGATTTTCTGGAATGCAGGAGACGGCTCAAGACTTTAGGCTTGCGACTGGCCCAGTATCCAGGTCGAGGTTCTGCAGAAGGCCGTGACTTCAGCATACAGTAAGTGAGCATATTCACTTTTTTAGAGCATCATCAAAATTTGGGTTACTTTTAACCACAAGTTGAGGTAACATTATGCTGATCACATTGCGCGATAAAAGTAGATCTGGCATCTGACGGTGGTCTGAGGTTGTGTGTGTTTATAGCAATGGGATCATAGACGAAGTGGATTTCCTTAGAGCCTCAAGCATTGCTGCTCCACCTCCTAAGTTCTGTTAGTGGAGTGCTCACGAGCACCTGGAACATGGGTTCAACTAGTTTTTGTGCCTTTAGTTTCATAATTTTTCTGCACTTAGATGCAGGGGAGAAAAACGGGTGAGGAAAGGAGGAGCTATTAGATTAAAATGTTGGGGTGGGAAAAGGGTGAGAGTAAGAAAGCCAAGAAAATAAGAAAAAATACTTTATTTATGGCTCATAAGCTTTCGCTTTTTAATTTTTTCACTTTTTTAATTTTTAATTTTTCACTTTTAAACCTCAAAATTTTTATTACATGATAGGAATAGGAGAGTGAAAAATGAGTGAGAGTAGGTCTCTTTTCTCAAGGGACTTAAAATCTAATGAGGGAACAAGATAAATATATAACTGAGTATAATACAGTGGGGAAAATGCCCCAATGGAAGTAGGAATCAAGCTGTTATAATCATAGTTGTAATAGCTAATATTATTGAGTACTTTCTATATGCCAGGCACTATTCTATGGGTTATATGGCTTATGAGGTAGATACTAGTATTATACCTGTTTTGCAGAGGAGGAAACTGAGGTTAAGCAACTTAACCAAGTTTATATTGTTAGTAAGTGGTAGTAGACCCAGGATTTGAGTGCAGGCAGTTAGGCACCAAGTCTGCTCCTTATGTATAAAATCATTTCCTATTCTAGGACTTAGAGTAAGAAGCTTATCATTCTATGGACGAATCAGGGGCCAGGCAGATTTTAAAATATCAAAATGGCTTGTCATATATTTTGTATCTATATTTTCTAGTATTTAGACTTTCACTTATCAAATCCCTTTTGCTCTCCTTGAACAGTAAATTTTTAGTTGACCTGATAAGTTGAGGTCCTTTTAGGGGAATCTAGTCTCAGAATTATAAAAACAAAAGGAAAAGTCCAAGCCTGACATCCTGCTAGCTGGTGTGAGGTAGACAAGGGCCGTGTCCTGAAGGGGGTGACAGGTAGTAGGCACATATAGCTGTCACCCTGTGGTGTGGGCTCTGGGTGTTCAGGAGCAAAAGCTGAGTTGCATACATAACCTTAACATTTGTACCCTCATAATATGCTGAAAAAAATAAATTAAAAAAAAAAAAGCTGAGTTGCACCTGCCCACATTTGCAACATTTCTCTGAGTGCCTGAACCCGCCCCCCTTAATGGCCTCTTCCTCACTGTGCTGTGACAAACTAATTTGTGCTGTATCTCAAATAGGAAACCTTTTCTCATTAAAGGCTATTTTTCACAGAAAAAAAGAAGTCTAAGACTTCTGAATTAAATCTTGGATATTCAATAGTTTTTTGAAAAAGAAATATGAAATGTTATCCTCACTTGTAATTTGAATGAAATATTTACCGTATTTTCACAGAGCAGACTGACACTATGTTTTCTTACAGGTGAGCAGTACCATAGCTTTTTATAGTTAAGGAGCTGTGTTAATTTCCTAGGGCTTCCATAACAAATTACCACAAACTGGCTCCAAACAACAGAAATTTATTCTTTCACAGTTCTGAAATCCAGGCAGGGCCACTCTCCCTCTGCAAGCTTTAAGGAAGACTCCTTCCTGTACCTCTACTACCTCCTGGTGGTCATTGGTTTGTAGACGTATTACTCCAGTCTGCCTCCGTGGTCACATGGCCACCTTCTCTCTATCTCTGTGTCCAAATTTCCCTCTTCTTACAAGGATGCCAGTCATTAGGTGAGGGCCCGCCCTAATCTGGTATTACCTCATTTTATCTTGGTTATATCTGCATTCTATTTCCAAATAAGGTCACATTTATAGGTACTGGGAGTTAGGGCTTCCAAAAAAACTTTTTTGAGGTACATACATATTCAACCCACAACAGGGATCTTTTTTCATATAGAAACACTTCCATCCTAGAGTGGCCTAGGCCCTTCTGAAGGATTCTTTTCATAAGGAGGAGAATCATCCTTTTTCTAAATTAAAAAAGTTTTTATATGGAGAGTTCCAGTTACAAAAGGGTGGTAGAATAATATAACCTAAAAACCCTGCTGCCTGAAACACCCAAAGATGAGGGTAAACATATACAAAAAATCATTTTAAATGTACAGTTGAGCTTGAAAGAAAGAAATCCCAAGCTGCCAGAAACGAAGAGGGAGCAGGATATTAAGGTGGTAAACGTGTGAGCTGACACCAAGGCTCCTAGGTAATCAGTCACAGTGAACTTGAGACTTGGTTTGGGCTAGGAAGGGTGGGGCATCAGAATGAAACCCTTGCATAAAGGAAAGATTCTTGTCAGGCTACAGCCCTAATGAAGTAATGATAGGTGAGAAGTAGTCTGTCCACCAATACAAGTAGAGGCTTAGCTTTGGATAGGAATGGAAAAGAAAACGTTACCTAAGAAATTGAGACACTGTTCTTCTGGTGCCTCGTGAAAGGCTGGAGTTTTGAGTTTATATTCACCAAGGTCCAGGAATTCCTAAGTCAAGGTTCAAACATCAATATTGGTCCCAGACTGATAACATTGCTGGGGTAGCTGGCCAATGCAAATGCAGAACCACTCTGGAAGAAGTATGCCACAACTCTGGCTCAGGGGATTCTTTAAGAAAATGTCTCACCATGCAAAACATGCGAGGAGATATTCCACAGGGAGTGGAATCAGTAGGTACCACAGATAGGTAAACTAGAGCCTCTCCACCCTGAACTTGAAATGATAGCATGACAGTCCAAAAGGGAGTAGAGAAAGAAAGAAAAGCCCTGAATTTATTTTATGAGACCAGAATAACCTTAATAGCACAACTAGATGAAGACAGTATAGGAAAGGAAAATTATAGGCAGTCTTATTTTGCATAGACGCAAAAGTCCTAAATAAAACATTAGCAAACTAAATCCAGCAGTTATTTGTGTGTGAATATATCCAACAGGGGTCATATCCAACAATGGTTTATTTTAGGATGCCAAGATGACTTAACATTAGAAAATCTACTGATGTGGATTAAAGAAGAAAAACATTTTTCTCAACAGATGCAGAGAAGTCTGAAGCTAATTCCCCCTAACAGAACATGCATCCCTCATGCATGAATAAATGAGAGTGATCACATACTGTCAGTGACTAATACTACTAAAGAATTTAAAGGAAGTGTAAGAAAGACACAGTCTCAGGAATAAGTCTAGCTAAAGAGACAATATATATGCAACAAACAGCTACAGGACTGTTTAAGGCCAACCAAGCACAGAATGGAGCCAAGGTTGTGTTTGGGTGTGGGATGGGAATTCATGGGTCTGTTTCATGGTAATGCAGATGTCACCTTTTTGTTTCAGTTTTTCTTCTTCGGGGGATGTGGCCTGCATGGCTATCTGCTCCCGCCAGTGTCCAGCAGCCATGGCCTTCTGCTTCCTGGAGACCCTGTGGTGGGAATTCACAGCTTCTTATGACAACACTTGCATTGGCCTAGCCTCCAGGCCATATGCTTTTCTCGAGTTTGGTTTGTAACCTTCTTTTGTATTTATTGTTCTCTCCTATGGTATATGGTATATGGTAGAACTTACAGTTTAGGTTTGGCTTTCACCATCAGGAGAATCACTGGAGTTGCAATAACATGTCAGCAAAGAACACCCTTATACCATGAGATTTCACAGCAGTTGAAGTGGCCTGAAAGCTTTGAGGTTTCACACTCTGGCTTTTCATCTCTCCAGAGCCTGGGGCAGGGTGGAAGAAGGACGAAACCCGGCTAGGCTATTCTCCACTTCCCACTGAAGCTGGGTCAACAGACTGGCCCAGCGGTCAGCTACCTGTTTTTATAAATAAACTGGAACACGGCCATGCTCATTGTTTTACATGTTGTCTGTGGCTGCTGCTGCTCTGTGACAGCAGAGTTGAGTTGTTGTAACAGAGACCATGTGGCCCACCAGCCTGAAATACTTACTATCTGGCTGGCACTTTACGAAAATTTTGCTGACCCTTGCTCTAGAGCAGTACTACTCAGAGGATGTTCTTCCATCATGAGGTACGTACAGAAAATGAGAAACAGTGCTTAGAAATTCTTACCACAATTAGACATTCCTTCCATCATTTTTTATTGTATTGTATCAAAGTGTAGGTCTGTAGTGGTTTGGAAATAAGAAAACACTGGTTCTCAGTGGTTTGCTCTGGAAAAGGATACATGTTTTCTAGGTTCTGCCAGAATGGCCTTGTGGAGGCTGAGGGGCTTTGGCACACAGCATGATAATCATAGTGTCTGCTCTGTTTTTGTTCATTTTGAGCTCTTGGGAGAATGGGAGTAGAGGTGGGAGTTGGGGGACATTCTGTGGTCTCTGCATAAATAGCTGGTGTCTCTATGATGTTCCTGAAGAAGGGTCTGGCAGCATTTGGTACAAATGGGCAGGTGCAGGACCAGCACCTGAAAGTGTTGCCACTTAGGCTTTCTGGCTACTTCTGCCGTAGCCGTCACATTCCCCCATATGGTCTGCTGTCTGGCCCATCAGGAATGGGGCTAGTACTCTCTTTTGGTGTCACCTGAAGGTGCCGGGGGAACTCCCTGGTATGCAGGCCCCAGCCTGGTAGACCTGTGATAGACTGAGAGTTCTGCCCCTGGATCTCCCTGTGAGGCCTTGGTCCAACTGGTGCTCTCAGCCCCACTTCTTCCTATGCAGAGGATGTGCTAGCCCAAAACAGACCACAGTGGCAGCATCTCTTGGCTGCCAGACACTTTGGGGCTGGGTGGATCTGTGTTCTTCTCCCCCGTCATCTCTGCATGTATTCCTTCTAAAGCACTGCACTTGATCTGACAGGAGACCCTTCCTGAGCATCCTGTTTGCTCATTACTGAGTGGGAGGAGAATGAGTCAAATCACGCTGATATTAGAATTATGTATCATTTTGCTTTGCCAATATGTATGAAACTTCCTTCAAAAGCTTAACATTTGGTAATGGATGAATACTAACAAATTAAAGAATTAAAACCAATACCTTTCAAATATATAATCCTAGTTTGTATGACTTATTTGTATTCATTTGTAATTTTTTTCAAACAAGCTTTTTTGAGATAATCAGGTCAGTAATAACTGTCCCCATTTTTCAAGCTTGGAAATATTCTGTGAATTGCCTAAGATTATACTATCAGAAGTGACTGAGCTGAGACTCAAGCCCCTTTCCCCCAACTTGCTCGTTACTGGGGTCTGTGATGCATTATTGCCTTCTCTGCAGGCAATCACATTTTAATCACTCTGCTTTGAAGAGATTGATCAGACTGGTATTCATATGTGGTAATCATTTGACCTTTATGTATAACTTGACATTCTTCAGAATCTGGCCAACTTACTAACTTTCTTAGAAATGTGAAATTGGGTGGAGTGTGGTGACTCACGCCTGTAATCCCAGCATTTTGGGAGGCTAAGGTGGGAGGATCGCTTGAGACCTTGAGTTCAAGACCAGCCTGGGCAACATAAGAGAGAACCCATCTTTATAAAAAAATAAAATTAGCCTGGTTTGGTGGTACACACCTGTAATCCCAGCTCTAGAGGCTGAGGCAGGAGGATCACTTGAGCCCAGGAGTTTGAGGTTACAGTGTGCTGTGATTGTGTCACTGCACTCCAGCCCGGGTGACAGTGCAAGACTCTGTCTCTTAAAAAAAAAATGTGAACTTAATTTTGTACATATTGTCTTATAGCATCCATTCTGATGAAAATGCTCAACTTGGGTTGCTTTCTTTTTGCAGACAGCATCATTCAGAAGATAAAGTGGCATTTTAACTATGTAAGTTCCTCTCAGATGAAGAGCAGCTTGGAAAAAATTCAGGAAGAGCTCGAATTCCAGCCTCCAGTGGTTCTCACTGTGGAGGACACAGATGTGGCAAATGGGATGGTGAATGGTCACCTACCAATGCACTTGGAGCCTGGTAAGTGGCTTGTTGTTCTCTGATGTTGATGAATATGCAGTGATGTTTTGTATTTTGAGTAGAAGTTGATTTTTTACTAGAAAGATATTTTGGGGAGGGTATACAATATGTTGTGGAAAATATGGACTGATCCTGTTTCCAGGTGGCTGTTATAAAAAACTTGACTATGGTGACAGTGAGTTGTTTTGAGGGGAGGCTATTCTTTTGATGAAATTCAGGAGTTGAAGAGTGACTTGGCAGGTTGTTTTCATAACCAGAGTGAAGTTTACAAGTTTAAATGTTGAAAGGGAGATTCATTCTCTTTCATTGGAAGTCACCTATTAAACTGTACATACTTGAATATTTTATAGACAGATATTTTTGACAGTGAATCCTTATCATTTCACTTAGTGAAACACTGCACATCTTCACTGAGAAATCCCTGCCCTCCTTGTTGGAGGGAGGGCTGTGGGGATGAGAGTGGGCAGGGTCCAGAGCCAGGGCAAGTACTCATTATCTGGCTCTCCATGAGACCTGGGAGCTTCGTCTGTCTCTGTGTATTTCAGAGTCCTCATCTGAAGAATGAGGTGTTAATGAAGGTGATCACAGTGCTCTGGCATTCCATGACTTTGTCTGACATTAACACTATTAGCCACTCAATGCTGTAGCACATAATGAAGCATGATTTTTTGCATTCCTTGTTTACAAATACCTACAGTTAAACTAATATTTAATTAAAGGGGATATTTACATTCTAAGAATTCTGTAGTGGCATAAGAGCTGAATCTTTCTCTGAAAGATAGAGCTGTGTCTGCACTATAACAGTCTACTTATTTTGTTTTTAACTGATTTTTTTTTTTTTTTTTTTTTTTTTTTTTTTTTTTTTTTTTTTTTTTTTTACTAAACTCTTTACTTGAATTTCAAAAGTGGTGTTTTAAAAATGTTCCTGTTTTTGGCTTAATTTGTATTTCGGTTTAATCTGTTTCAACCAATAAATTCCTGGTTTGGCCCTTGTGCCAATCAATAGTTTTAATTTATATTGAGAGTAAACTTAATTTTGTCAAAGGAAGACTGGGTAATTGAACCCCAGGCTTCTCCCTTGCCATATATGAATACAGGCATAACTTTGTAATATATGTTTTGTTTTTTAAACACTTAGACAAGAGGAACAAATCCACAAAGTGTCAACTTGCCCATCTTTCTAGAACATTTTACTGTGGTTTGACTCACCCTATTGTCCTGAGGCTAGAATCCTTACAGGTAGAATATTCTGTTCTAACAGAACTTTGAATTGCTCGGTGGAAGCTCTAATGCACTAACAGTAGGCTTCATTTGGATTGTGGCTAGGTATTTGTGTGTGTGTGCATGTGCATGTGTGTTTGTGTATGAAATGCAAGGGCAAGAAAGGATGATTTGAAAAGAGTATAGCAAGAGAATGGGTGGGACACCATTTAATTCTGTGAGCCAGAATCAATTTCAGCAGTAATCTTTAAAGAGAGAATGAACATTTGTTTTCATTGTAGTTCTAGAAACAGCTTATAGCTTAAATAACCAGTGTTTTCCTCCTCTTCTCACTTATTTTAAAATTTAAAAAATTACATTTGCTGTGAATTGCTCTAGAAGCACATATGACACTGTATATTGTCCTTGTTAGAAAAAGAATGGATCATTTAACAAGCTGAGGGTTGAGGAGTATAACAGAAATGCTTTCAGAATTTGACAGTCAATTTGCAACTAAAGCCATGGTTCTCTCTGGTGGCATAAGAAATTATTTTAAATTAGGATTTCTCAACCTAAGCCCTATTGACATTTTTGCACTGGATAATTCTTTATTGGGGGGGGGGCTATCCTGTGCATTTTAGGATATTTAGAGGCATTCCTGGCCTCTACCCACTAGATGCCAGTAGCACCCTCTCTTTAGTTTTGACTACCAAAAATGTTTCCAGACATTGCCAAATACCATTTGTTGGGGTGGGGCTGACTGAGAACAACTGCTTTAGATAGAATGGAAATTAAGCACTTGAAAAACCTTTGCTTGCTCAGAGAAGGGCCTCTTTTTTGGAAGAAACTCACCTCAGATTCCCAGATCCATTCTGTCCTTCATTTCTTGCATTTTTCCCCTCTAACTTCTGCTGCTTTTAAAATTAATATGTTTGTAATTCTGTGTTTAACATAATGAACCTATTGTTAGTGGAGGTCTAGTTAATGCCTTTGTTTATTTTTCTTTCATATAGAAATTATTTTCACTAGACACTTATTTTTTTTAATTGTGAAGCTCCTAATTTCCGAATGGAACCAGTGACAGCCTTGGGTATCCTCTCCCTCATTCTCAACATCATGTGTGCTGCTCTGAATCTCATTCGTGGAGTTCACCTTGCAGAACATTCTTTACAGGTAACACTTTTTTTTTCTTTTTACAGTTTAAATTGAAGGACATATGATGGAAGAAACTGATGAGGATACATTTTATTTATAAGGTTATTATGTACTAAGGTTTAAAAATTTTTTAAATTCAAATAAAACCTTATCTAAAATTTTATTCTTTGTAGTAAATTAAAAAAATTTACTACAAAAAAATTGAAATTGAAAGTTGCTCTTTTGTGTCTGTTGTCCTAAGAAGCCAGAGGGGCCTGCTGGGATATTGGTAAGAAATGTACAGCTCTCTACAAGGACATTAGACTACCCCGTGGCCCTTGGGACCCCAGGAGTCACTCCAGGGGCTGGATTATTTACCCCAGGGCAAAAGTTTGATTCTCAGACTTTAAAGTTCAGGCTTTTTTTCCCTAGGAAAAGGTTGTCTCATAGTCCAGTTTGTATAATGCAGATGCCACCTTCCATGTGTCTTTGTCAAAGAACTATTTCACTAGGAAGTTCCCTGTTGGCCTGCTCATCCCGAAGCAACTTTCTATTTCAATGCTTTTTATAAAAATAGTTTTTAAATTTTGAAATATTTCAAATACTTTAAAAAGGTGTAGAACCATTATTAGCATAAACAGACAGTCATTACTCATGCTCAGACCCATGCATGTGGTGGCTCAAGTCTGAAAACTTGGCCGATGTTGAACCTCAGGAAACTGACGTAGACTGACCTGTTTGGAGCATGGCAACAGACCTGTGTTATAGGAGTGGTAACTGCCTCTTACTGTTGGGGGCTGATTTTGGCGTTATGCCTTATACTAATCATTCACTATAGCCTGTGATGTGCGTGTGCTGCATGACGCAGCGGTAACCAGTATTATCTTCAGACACGGTTACTGCCTTGGGACATAACAAGAGGTCTGAGTTTCTGCACGTAAGCAAATGCTGCCCAGCTCCCACACGGTGGGCCCCCGTGGTGGGAGTCTGGAGGCCATAAAGATAAGAAGAACATTCCCAAGGTCTGGCCTCGTAAGATGGTTGGTAGTCAATGACGGGTAAGATCCCTCAAGGGAGGGACGACCTAAGACAGGTACAACCGTGGGGGCCTGCCGCTGACTGGGAGAGAGCACAAGAAGTTCTTCTGATGGCTGCATTGTTTAATGTTGCTTATTTTGGCCTTGATTTTTGAGTTATGTCCAGCGCTGGCGCCTCAAGTAACTGTTTCGAGGTCTGAGACCATAGAAAATTGTTCCCTTGTGATACAACTCCGGAATTGACGGTTATCGCTGCTATGCTCAGATGCTCACGTACAAGGAACTAACCTTGGGTCTGGGGGGTATAAAAATAAAGCGACCGGTGCATTGGGCACTCGAGTCATGTAAAGTCTTTATGTGTGTCTGTGTCATTCTTTTATGTTCTGTGTTCTTCCCCCATCCTGTAATCGGGCCACGTCACTTACCACACATCCTGTCTTTGACCAATGTATGGTATGGTTTCCATTCACACTGTTTGTGATGACTCATAACCTGATACTTACGAGCTCTCTGTTTATGTATACTAGAATAGGTGCCCGGCCGACAAGATGGTTAAGGCATAGTCCCTGCCTTGGGGACTCTCGTGGCACAAAGCAGAGCGTGGTGGCAGCACTAAGGAGGTGGCAGTAAGGGGGGTGAGAGGAATTAGAGAAAGCTTGGCATTAACAGATGAATAGAATTTTGAGAGGTAAAGGGATTGGGGGCTCATTCCAGGTGAAGATTTAGCATAAACGCATGGGGACAGGAGGACACATGGTATGTCCAGGCCATTGAAAATGGTTGAGTGCTAACCCTTATCTGATACATAAGCAGGGACTTGTGTTTCACCCAGCCAGAAATTTGTATTCTCAACCATACCAAACTGAAAGAGTAAAGTACTTCATGTTACAGTGTTTCTTTTTATCTAAATATTCCTTTCCTTGTGTTCTTTATGTTTGTTTTAGGTTGCCCAGGAAGAGATTGGAAACATTCTGGCTTTTCTTATTCCTTTTGTAGCCTGCATTTTCCAGGTGGGTGAAACACTGATATTTTGGTAAGTGGGTTAAACCCATGGCCTTATTTTGATCCTCTGTTGGAACTATCAGCAAATTTTAGATCCCATTTTTGTTCCACCAAAGTCTTGTTTCAAATCATGGACAGTACTAAGCCTTTCTGTGGCCTGTTAGGGACCAGGCCACAGAACTCCCCTGCTCCCCCGCCATCTGTGGAAAAATCGTTTTCTATGAAACTTAGGGAAGGGGAGGGGACGGGGGAGGGGGCGGCCCACAGCTGGAGCAGCGGGAGAGCGTCATCTATATTTGCAGCTGCTCCCCCCCATCACTTGCATCACTGCCTGAGCTCCGCCCCCGCCCCTACCCTGACCATGGAAAAATTATGTAATTGTCTTCCATGAAACTGTTCCCTGGTGCCAAAAGGTTGGGTACTGCTGCCTTGGTGGCAAGACCTTATGCCCATCCTGTCCGATCCTCATTTTACAGAGGAAGAACTTTGGGCCCAGAAAGGGAAAGCCACGGGGCCATTGACAACAGCTGAACAGAAACCAGGAGTTTGGATTTGACTCCCCAGAGAGGAAGGATGAGATTGCAGTGGGGATTGAACTGGGCCTGAGTAGTGTGAGGCAGGGTGTTGCCTTGTGCTTATTACTAGGACAGTCCAAGTGCAGAAGTGTCCTTCTGTAGAAGTAACGTCTGTGTGTATGTGTGTTTTTTTTTTTAAATATAGAACTAGGTCAAAAAACTGCTGGTTTTTTAATAGTAATGCTGCCTGACTCAAATCTGTTTCTTAGGAATTAAAATAACCATTAGAACATTAACTAGAGGCTTTGATTATTAGTTATTTTCAAATAAGCTATGTACTAATGGGTGGCATAAAGAGAAGCTCTTGAGTCCCTCATAGGTAGAGTTAATTTCAGTAAGAACCTGGCTCTAATTCTCCTTCCTTATCTTCCACGTGGGCTCGGATTTTAGTACTTTCTCTGCATGCATAAGGTTTTTTTCTCCTTTTTTTTTTAATTAAAATTTCTGTTCTCGGGGCACTTCCCCTCTCTTCCACATGCTTCCTAGAATGGTTTCTTTTTAAGAATTACCTGATTATGCAAAAAGAAATTTTCAACCCAAGATTGAAAATGCACTGATTTTTTTAGAAACTGAGCCCCTAACACTTTGAGTGTAGCCAATGGCAGTTTCCTAGAGCTATGTATCAGAGCTGCAGGGACCTTACAGTTCCACCTCCTTTCCTCAACTGTTTTCCTGCCTGGATAGCCCCCTCCCTCTGTAGCTTGAGCCTTTGTTGGGTTGCTCTGTGTTCTGAGATTGGGCTGTTTTTTTTTTGTTTTGTTTTTTTTTAAACATTGAACCCAAATGCTGTTGCCACCTTTTGCAGAACAAGAATGGCCCCTTTTCTACGTGATAGCCCTGCACAAAATACCAGTCACTCTACCTGCTGTGAGACCTTTCTCTGACTCAGAGATGCTTTCAAAGACATGATAAGTAGAGTACTCAAGGGAACAGTGGTACTCAGTGTAGCTGTGACTTAGGAGAAACCAAAACAGTAAAAACACAGCTTTCTCCCAACAGCTTGCTTTCCTGTCATGGCTCCCTGGAGGAAAATTTCACTGGGAGGCCAGTCAGTCTGGTTAGGGTCTCCTGGCCTGGCTGTCTGTCCCATATCTTGTGTCTCTTCTTTCTCTACAGCCCACAGCCTGGGCATTTCTGTCTAGATTCCTTAAACTTCTTTCAAACGTGCCATGCACTGATTCCTCCTGTGACACCTACTTCACTTTCTTTCTCTCTTCCAAATCCTCATTTTCAACCAGTGATTAACAGCAGCCTGACCAGTGGGTCCAAGCTTCCTTGTAATGAATTCAATTTAATGTGAGGGAGATGATGCTGTTCATGGCAGCTCTGGGAGGGGTGAATCTTGCACCTGACGTTGTGACCATTTTGTTATCTCTGATTGGACTTCCTCTTGTGGTCTCATTTCAGTGTTATTTGTACCTGTTCTACAGTCCAGCCAGGACTATGAAGGTGGTGCTGATGCTGCTGTTTATTTGCCTGGGCAACGTGTACCTACATGGGCTGCGGAACCTCTGGCAAATCCTTTTCCACATAGGAGTGGCTTTTCTGTCTTCACACCAGATACTGACCAGGCAGCTTCAGGAGAAGCAGACTGACTGTGGAGTATGAGGATGACACTGTGTGATGAACGGATTCTTTGATTTACTTTTGAGGATCAATGTAGGTTTTCCTTTCTGCTTCTCGACTTCACCTCAAGTTTTCATCCTTGAAATTTCTTTCAACAAAACTGGACTGACAGACCAAGATTTGGGAATTTTTTACAGTTGCAGTGGAAGTCGTGAGGTCGCTTGATACCAAGTCTTGGTTTTGTGTCAAGCGTTACAGCAGAATCTCCAGTTCAGCTGGTTTACGTAGGATAGCAGACTCTAGGGGCTCATTCAGAAAGAGCTTTATTAAAAGATCAGAATGGAAATATTTTGGTCTTTTATATTGAATGATGCAATAAACCACTAGATTCAATAACAGTAGTTTTAGTAATTGGCAGTTGTGTCTGAGGAACCACTTTAAAATCAAAATCAGCTTTTCAGTCTAAATATGACTATTTTTTTAGAAAGTCAGTACAGGGTGAATTAAAAACTTAATGTGGTTCATAAATATAAGCTAGATAAATTTTGTTTATCTTTTTTTAAATATACTTTTGGAATATTTAAATATATTTTGAATATAAAGTGAACTTCATTTAGGTGAAGGCAAATTTAAGCTGAGAAAGTGGTTAAGAAATTTGAGTTTAATTTATATATAACCTTTTATGGTGGTAGGACTGTGTAGGTACAGAAATGTTTTATATTTATTTGCAGGGTATATCTGAAGTTTTAAAGAATTAACCGAATAACCACTACTACTGGATCATAAGCCTATAAGCATGAACAGAAATGAGAATTTCAGGATTCCTTACAGTTTGCCACAAACTGGAGTAGGAGGATGACATGGATTCAGTGGCACTTCACAGGCCCGCTTGGGAGAGTTGTCATCAGCGTTTTCAGCACAGCTGAGTGCCTGTCATTTTAAGGATGATGAGTACTTTGCCCCGTGTACTGTTCCCAGAGGGCCTCCCAACTTAATTACTCCTGTACATCTTTTCCAGTAATTGTAATTAGCTTGAGGGACTCATTTTTTATGAACAAGAGTTAAGTAGATATTAACTTTTTAAAGCTTTATAAAGATTAATATGTGCTCTGGGAAGTTACTTTCTTTCATTGTCGAAAAATTGATTGATCATAGTTTTCCAAAATATGGTTCTGAATAAGATCCCTTAGGCCTCCAGAATTTTTTTTGTTTTTGAGACAGAGTCTTACTCTGTCACTCTAGGTAGAGTGAGTGCAGTGGCATCATCATAGCTCACAGCAACCTCAAACTCCTGGGCGCAAGCAGTCCTCCTGCTGCAGCCTCCTGAGTAGCTGGGACTACAGGCATGTGCCATGCTGCTGGCTGATTTTTCTATTTCCAGTAGAGATGGGGTCTCGCTCTTGCTCAGGCTGGTCTTAAACTCCTGAACTCAAGCAGTCCTCCTGCCTTGGCCTCCCAGTGTGCTAGGATTACAGCTGTGAGTCACTGCGCCTGGCCACGCCTCCAGAATTTTCAACCTGGTTGTCTCATACCTCTCAGGAGGCCATTTGGGGAGTTTGCCCTTTGGATTGTTCTTGGTAGAAGTCTGGAATCTGATTAGTGCAACCACAATTGCATGGAGTACTTTGGGTTCAATTATATGGTCTTGGTAAATTAAAAAATCCAATTTTTTTTTTTTTTTTTTTTTTTTTTTTTTTTGGAGACAGTCTCACTATGTTGCCCAGGCTAGAGTGCCGTGGTGTCAGCCTAGCTCACAGCAACCTCAAATTCCTGGGCTCAAGCAATCCTTCTGTCTCAGCCTCCCGAGTAGTTGGGACTACAGGCATGCGCCACTCATGCCCGGCTAATTTTTTCTATATATTTTTAGTTGACTAATTTATTTCTATTTTTAGTAGAGATGGGATCTCACTCTTGCTCAGGGTGGCTTCGAACTCCTGACCTCGAGCGATCCTCCCGCCTCGGCCTCCCAGAGTGCTAGGATTACAGCATGAGCCACTGCACCTGGCCGCCTATTTTGGTTTTAAAAGTGGAAAACCATTGCAAGAGTTATTGAGTAGGTGGGGAAAGCAAGAATGTAGTTTTAGAGAATTCAGTTATATTTGGTTACCACAGCTAGTGTATTGTTATTGAGCTACCGTGGTGTCATTTTAAGGAAAACTGGGAAGTATGTTGGGAAGATGTTGCCATAGTAACTTTATTTTCTTATAATAGAATTTTCTATTTTTAACCTAACATAAAATATCTGGACATTATATGGGCAATATCCTGAGATGTAAGCTCCAAAGTTGTCTCTCCGTTGATTATGTATTTGCATAATTTTCTGCACACCTGGCAGGTGAATTTTCCGTCTTTCTGGGAGACAATTTTGAAGAGGTGGTAGAATAGAATGGGAACCCAAGGAGGGGAGAAAAATTCTTTTAAATTAGAAGCACAAGAAAGCTCTAAAAGTTGATAAGAACAGCTTAAAAATGTATTGTTTTCTTTTTAAGCCTGTGTTGTATTGGTGCTGCCCTGTTCCCCCGGTGCTTTGGGGGTCTGAGCCTGTGATCCATATTCAGCAAGTAGTAAAGACAAGACTTGAAGATGAGTCCTTTGTGGTGAATGCTTCTTGCCCACTGAGACCCTAGTGGAGAAATTTTCCACCCTTGATTGAATGTGGTCTTAATCAGTTAACATCTACAGGGGGTTTGAGATTTACTTTTGCAAACAAAAGGAAAAAGATGCACTAGAAAAGCAGTACAAGTAATGACCACAAAAGCATTGTTTAACTAAAATCTAGCTAAAAGAAGCCTCAACTTAACTAGAGGAAGAGATTGATGATAGGAAAGGAGTTCTTGTGATTTCATCCAAGGGAAATCCCAGGCTTGGGTTTAACTTGGTTTAGGGTTGGAGGTTTGTAGCCCGTTGTGTGATCCTTGATGCTAGAAAGCTGGTTCCAAATCCCAGGAGTCATCTTTACTGCACCATGGACTCACTGTAGTTCTAGCACCTTTCTTTTCCTGGTGTTAAATGCTTCCTGCCCAACTGACCTCACAGTGCTAGATCTGGAAATAGATGACATCATGTTGAAAACAAAACTTTAAAGGTAAAGTGCCTACTGGTATCAGGTACTGCAGGATCTTGAGCATCAGAGTGTGTTAAGTCCCATCTGCTAGATTAGGGTGAGAGCGTGGCTCCACTTGCTTAGGCAGGGTCCCCCAACCAGGGGAGCCAAGCCCAAAGGGTTTCCCCTTCCCCAGGTATCCTAATGAAGAATACATAAATTCTGGTTTTCTTTTCCCTAGGCTAGCCTTATTGTGACGAAGACTATACCTGGCTTTCCTTTCCCAGGCGAAGACAGCTGAGGGCACACTGGGGGTGGCATTTCCTCTCAGTGCCAGAGGCTCCACTGCCCACAGCAGGAGGAATGTTACCATAGGCTCCCAGTTTTGCATCCCTGTTTTCTGTGAACTCTGTTGAAATGCATTGTGAACCAAGGCCCAACATTTTAAAGTTCTTCAAGGGGTGCTGAAAAGGGTATCGGGAGGAATGCTGAAATTAAAACATTTAGTCATTTTGATCAACCTCACCTTCTTTCATAGGTGCTCCCGTTCTCCAGCTCTCCTACCTTTTTCCACCACAGCCCTCCCCATTCCAGCCCTGGGGACAGAGGCTGAAACTGGAGTCTCTGGAGGGATGGGAAAGCCACCTTTAGTTGTATTGGAAGGGTGGGTAGAGGCTCTTCAGAGTGGGAGCAGATTGCATTGAGGCCCAACCCCGCCCAGGATTTAGGTTTTGGAGAGGAGGAGCACTTTGGTGGTCAGCACTGTTCAGAGTCAAAGATGACAGCCAGGGGGCCAGCAGCAAGGCCAGCTGTTTGGGGTGCTGGAAGCAGAGGATAGGTAGGGAGCAGAGCTGGAAGCTCTCTCTGCTGGAAGATAGCAGCTGCCCGCAGCTGCCCCTTAGCATGTAGGGGCTGCATGCTGCACCTTCATCCAGGGCTGCCGTTTGCTGTTCCTTAAAGGAGTTGGCCACTTACTGTGACATGCAGGACAGTGGCCCTCAGACAACCTGCTGCCTGCTTGCACAGGGCTTCGCAAGTAAGGACAGGCAGGGATGGGAGTGCTTATGGTGATCAGATGTGCTTGGCAAACCCCTGTTCAGACATTGCTCACATTCCAAATGTTTCTGCATGAGTCTCACACATGTCCGGGGAAGCACTACCTGTGTACTGGGAGTTAATGGTGGAGAAAGAGAAAGTAGATGTGGCCCTGAGAGAGGAGGTAGGGGAAGGAGTGCACTGGTCAGCTGACCAGATGGCCTGGAAATTGGCTTGGCCCTTCTGCTCAGTCCTGCGTCGCAGTGTTAGGAAGGGATCAAATCTGCAGGGAACAGACACAGGCCAGAAGGGGCGTTCCTAGGGGTGGAGAAGCTGGGGAAGGGACTGCAGGAAAACGCAGCTAACAACCACAAAGAGCAGGAGCTTGAGGTTTTGAGGCACACACACCTGTGGAGCTGCAACTTTTTTTTTAACTTACAAAATCATTTTATTGTAAAATAAAACATAGCTATAGAAAGACATGCAAAAATAAAGACTATTATGACTCAGTAAACTTTTTTTATAAGGTACACACCATACAGGTCAAGAAAGATACCTTGCCAGCCATCCCAGAGACTCTATCCATGTAACTTTGTTATAAGAACACCTGTGAATCATATAAATCAATCTGGTAACATCCCACACCTCCCGTAAGCCCTTTCCCTGGACCACCAATAAAAGGAAATAAAAGGAAACCAGTAAAATAAAAGGAAAATAAGGCCAATAAAAGGAAACCACCTGGGAGTCCTTAACATCTTTTTCCACTCATGGAGACTGACCTGTTCCTCTCTGGAACATACTCTCGCTTCGTATAGCTCTCTTCTTTCTTGCAGTAAAAGCTGTGTGTGTGGAATTGCTTCCTGTCTGTGGTCGCTCCGTCACACTGGCCTTGTTTGTGAATTTTTCAAGCAAGGAACCAAAGAACCAGGACAACAGTCTGCCAAGAGGCTGGCCCTGACAACAGTGGGCAAGTCAATGGCCATCTGGCCTCAGTGTCCTCATGTGGGAAATGGTGACATCAGTCTGCTTCCCTGGTGTGCTGTTATAGGGATCACAAGTGGTAACGGAGGGGAATACTGGGCGAATCCACTGTTTGTGTGCAGGAGAAAGGCTTTGAGTTCCTTTGGCACACACAGGTTCTTTTGTGTGCCTCAGGCAGCATAGCACAGCCACGTCTTCTGGTCTTCACAAAAAGGTGTTTTATGATACTGCAGTGTAAACAGCCTCATTCTTTCACTCTAGAAAGGTAGTGGCCTCTCTTCTTCCTCCTGGACCTGCCTCCCACTTCCTGGGCACAGAGCCTGCGGTCCCATTGGTGTTCCGTCTACTCCAGGATCCAAGGAGGCCGGTTCTTGTGGTTGGACCAAACCTCAAGGTCCATCCACAACCCAAACAAAGAGCACTCTGATTCTCCCATTCTGGGAGCATGATGTCAAACTTCTGTTGCTGGGGAAACCTCGTCAGCAGGGAACCTGTGGAAAAGGGCTTGTCAGTAAAATCTGGGAATGGCTGGATATGGAAACATCTGCCCATGTGTACCGATGGCAGAGCTGTTGCCCACACGCGCCTTTTATTTAGGGTAAAATTAACAAACCCATTCCGTTCCTTCAACCCCTGCTTGGTACATATGACCTTCTTTAACCCTTTCATTTGTATGATTCTGGGGTTGCCTCAGAAGCATTATTTAATGAATTATTCCCGTGTCTTGGCCCCCAGGATTCTATTTTGTTTAATGGACCTTCCATTAAGAGCATACAATGTTGAGGCCTATTTAGTCAGACCAAAACCATTTACTGCATATATTCATTTTGCATATTTGATGTCCATGTCACACAGCCTCCTAGTGTTTTCATGTAACAGCATAGATGTATTTTGCGTAAATTATGGGTATGTTTTGACAAACTTCCACAGAGTAGTAAAACCTAAACTTGCGTAAATGTATGTAAAGAACACTGTATAACCATTTATATCGTATGTATGTATAAATAAATGATGCGGCTCCAGAAGTGGAAGGAGAATAAATCTGAGGCGTTTATTAACATTCGTGTTTGCACTTGGGTGAAAGATTCTGAGTTATGCGTCCTTTTCTCCATATGGTATGGTGTGGGGCTGACATAATGGGAGGGGGTTGTTGAGAGAAGGTCTTCTTGTCCAGTGAAGTCTAGACAGGGGCGAGGGTTCAGACAGCCGTTAGCAATAATCCCCAACCAGAAGAGCAGTCAGGGCAGCGCACTAGGGGCTGGGAGGCCTGCTTCCTTTGCAGGCTCTGCCTCTGCCCTGCTGGGTGCCCTGGGCAGGCATGCTCCCTGCTCTGGGCTTCTGTCTGTAACTAAGGGTGGTGATGTTATCTCCCAGGACCAGCCTGGTCACAGGATGACCACCAGGAGGCGCAGCTGCTGGCCACATCATCAGGTTCCCAGCCGGGAGCCTGTGCCCTTTTGCAGAGGCCGTTCCTGCAGCAGCTGATAAAATTCCCAGAAAGGAAGCAAATTCACCATCCTCTCCTGACTATCCTCTAAACACACTGGGGAATTCATACTCCAAGTATCACTATACCATCTGTCCTGAGTCAGAATCTTTTAGAGGAAGGCAACAACTTCTGAAATCAACATCTGAGTTACTGGGTGCTGGGATTTGGGAGTTGACAGAGCTTCAGATACCATCTGGTTCAACCTTGTTGCTCAGGTGGGGAAGCTGAGCAATAAGAGGAGGGAGCCAGTGACAGTACAGCCCAGAGCTCTGTCCCCCATAAACAATGGGAAGCAGCCACAAAGAATAAAAGGAGGCTGGGTGCCGTGGCTCACACCTGTAATCCCAGCACTTAGGGAAACCGAGGCAGGAGGATCACTTGAGGCCAGTTCAAGACCAGCCTGGGCAACATAAGCAAGACCCTGTCTCTACAAAAAGTAAAATAAATTAGCCAGGCATGGTGATGGCATATGCCTGTAGTCCCAGCTACTCAGGAGGCTGAAGCAGGAGGACTGCTTGAACCCAGGGGTTCGAGGCTGCAGTGAGCTATGATTGTGCCACTGTACTCTACCTGGGTGACAGAGGGAGACCCTGTCTCAAAAAAGAATGAATGATTTTGGCCCATAGAGACATCCTTTCTGTGCCAGGAGGACTGGGGAGGAGTTCAGGCTAATGTGCTGCCTTCTTTTTTCTTGGGCCCTAGCCCTTGAAGGGGACCAGGTAGCAAAGGTGCTGCTTGACAGCTGCCAAGCATCTTTGGGCAGGGCCACTGGAAGAGAGGCTCAGAGAGGAAGGGGCTGCCCGAATGCACGTGGCCGGGAGACCCTGCCTGGCTCGGCTGAGTCAGCTCCTAAGATGTCGCTGGATCAAATGTGAAAGGCAAAAGAGTTCATCAAAGAACATGAAGAATACCTTTATGGCCTATGGTGGAAAAAGACTTTTTAAACGAAAATGTCATGGGCACAACCCTTAAGGCAAAGTGATCAATGAATTTGGTTGTATACAAATAACGATTTCATGGGCCAAATTAAAATAATGGGGGAAGATATTTATAATGCCTGAAGGGATTAATACAGAAGCAATTCCTGTAGATCAGCAAGAAAGAGGAATCCAAATAGAAAAATGAGCAGACAATGTACAGAAGAGAAAAGCCGAAAAAGCTAATAAGCATATGAGGAGATTTAAAATCATTACACATACAGAGAAATACATATTAAAACAACAGTAAGATATCACGTTACGCCTCTGAGTTTGGCCAAACCTGCAAAGCTGGGTGGCACCAGGTGTAGGAGGGAGCGTGGGGCTGTAGGACCCTGCGGGCAGCTGGCGGTGGTGGAGAGGCACAGCCCAGCTGCAGAGCCGTGCTCCTGGGAGGGGCTGAATTGTGTCCCTCCCAAAAGTCACATGTTGAAGTGTAACTCCAGACCTCAGAGCATGACTGCAGTTGGAGACAGGACCCTTTAAACTGGGGGATGGATATGCTTGAAGCTCTGACTCAGGTGGGGCAAGAAAAATATACATAAAGTAAACATTTGTATCCCCGTAATATGTTGAAATAAAAAAAGTTTTTTAAAAAGAGGTAATTGAGATAAAATGAAGTGCTAGGGGTAGGCCCAAGTCCACTAGGACTAGTGTCCATAAGAGATTAGGACGCAGGTCCAGGGGAAAGACCAAGGGAAGGCACAAGGAGAAGACAGCCATCAGGCACCTTGATCTCAGACTGTTTAGCCTGCAGAATTATGAGGAAATAAATTTCTGTTGTTTAAGGCACCCAGACTCTGATACTTTTTTATGGCAGCCCCGGGAAATGAACACAGCATACATACCTGCCCAAATAAAGCATGTACACACCTCGCAATGTGGAAATTTTACCCCTGGTTATATGTCCCAGGAGAATTCTTATACAGATCCTTAAGGGAACATGTATGAAGATGACTGTTCACTGAAGCATCATTTGTGTTGGTGGAAGGCAACCTGTGTATCCGTCACGGACAGGAGCACCAGGGAGCAGGCGGAAGTATCAGCTTTAGATCACACCATGGATGGATCTTCACAACTCAGAGCTGGGTAAAAAATGATGTTTATATGATTAGAAATAGAAGCATACGAAATGATGAACTATTTTGTAAGGATATATGCAAAAAGATACATGTTAAATACACCAGAATGGTTGCCTATAAGGGGCCAGGAACATGAGAGTTAAGTGTAGGATAATAAGGAATTTTTTAAAAAGAAGGTTTCTAAACTCAGCAGTCAGGTCTGAAAGCTCTGGGAGAACAAGATGGGCTGCATTTCCCCTGAGAGATCTTGTCCTGGGTGTTCCCCAGACCCGGAGGAGGCTGAGAAGGCCAGCCTTTGGGGGGCTCCAAAGCCCCACGTGCAGCCAGAGCGTTTGAGCCTCCCGGGCTGCTCGGGTGGGGGGAATCTGAAGCTGAGGCCAGGGGCTGTGTTGGTGAGGGAGGGCTCTGGAGGCCATGGGGGACATGGAAGGACAGAAAGCAGAGAGGAGAGGACTCCAGAGGGGAAAGCGGGCGGGTGGGAGCTGGCTCTGGCCACCAAGCCACCAGGGACTCTCTCCTCCCCAGATTCAGGCCGTCTGACCAGTAGTTTCCTGGCCAGGACTCTTTCCCACACGAGGCATGCACTCAGCTAAAGGGCTCTCACGAGGACGAGGGACACAGCTGCAGGGGGGAAGAGGTGCCCCCAAGGCAAGGCCCTCCTCCCACCCCAGAAATAGCCTGTTCTGGCCACAGAGCCCAGAGAGCGAGCCTGGGGAAGTGAAGCTGGAGGCCGGTGGGAGTGGTGGGCGGGTAAAGGTGGCCAAGACCACCATGGCCCTGGAGGGTTGGCCCAGGAACATTTTCTGAGGCCCCAGGGACCAGAGCAAGGGCCAGGGGCAAGGAACACAGGGCCGACATTAGAATGACCTTTCTCACGGAGCTGTCCAGCGGGGATTGCACAGGCAGGGACTGCTCCACCCGGGAGGTGTGCAGGCAGAGATGGGATGTGTCGGATGGGATCTTGGAACATGCTGTCCCCATCCCGCAGACATTGTCTCGTCCTGAATGCTGGCGCAGGAGGGGACATTTGCCTATCTCCCGCATACCTCCTGTTGCATCCATCCCACAGGGCAAGCCAGACGCCAGTTGCAGGAAACAGACTGTGCCAGCTCCCGTTTGAAGAGTAAATATTAGTCTTTTCAAGGGCTGCCTGTTCTCTGTCACTTGGCACCGAGGACACTGAACTGGGTGTGGGGGGGCTCTTATTCCCCACGCCCAAATGGAGCCCAGATCACGGCTGCAGTGGAGGCCCAAGAAACAAGCCTCTCCACTCCCAGCCAGCACCCCCTCCCCATTACTCTGCCAGCAGCGAGCACCTGAGCCCCTGCTCAAGGGAAGGGGGTTTGGACAGTGCTGAGGCCCCAACCCCCAGCCCCAGGCTCTCCTCAGAGACTATCCAGCCTACTTCTGCAGAGGCAGGGGACCTCAAGGCCTCTGAGCCCCAGCTCTCACATACATGGTTTGCAATCTTCTGATTTTCAGGAAGGAGGGGCCTGCTCCTGCTCCACTGCCCACCCCTTGGGGAGGCCTCCTCTGACCACCCCTCTAACAGAGCGCTCCCTCACTGTAGCCCTCACCCTGCTTGCTTGCTTCTGGAATTTTTCTCATTTATTATCTGTCTCCACCCATTAGAAGGTCAGCTCCATGAGGGCAGGAGCTCTGCCTTGTTCTCCACGGTATCCTGGGTATCAAGAACTGTGCACACAGGAATTACTTGCTGAATGAACATAATGACAGTGATATTTTGAAAACATTAAATAGATATATTTCTCATCCCTCTGCCTCTGAAATTATATTCCTCTGAAGCCACTCCACCATTATGGACCAGGGAGAGGCAGAGAAAGGGATGTCATCTCTGGAAGGAACAAGCTAGGATGGAGGGGAAGGGCAGGAAGCCCACCCTACAGCTGGTGAAGCATGGAAAGGAGACGGGGAAGAATCCGTCTGACATGTGTTTCAGTGTCATCATCTGGGATGAAATTTTGGGGGAAAAATTGAAAGCTTAAAATAGGGAGGGGGTGTCCCACTCTGTGTTTGGAAGACAGCTCCCAGGCCACCTGTGCCCTGTAAGTGCCCCTTCTGGATAAAAATGGTGGAGCTACAGACTTAATGGCCAAAGGCCTGGAAGGGATCCACAGGGTCCTGTGTGCTCCTCGAGCCATGAGGAAGGTGGCCGAGTTGGAACTGGTGGGCCTGTCATGGTGCTGCCATGGTTCATGGTAAAGCGAGTCTGCCATAGAGCCCGTGGACGGCAGCACACACCCAGGGCTGGATGGAGGCATGGCTGAGACTGACTGGAGGGGTCTGAGAGGCCACAGGGAGCCACAGTGGGACTGGCTCACCTAGGGTAGACCTTGGGGGCCCAGCCGAGAGAGCAGGCTACGCGTACCCCAGTGACAGACTGTAGCAGCAGGGTCAGTGAGTGTCCATGAAGACCCTAGTGCACAAGGACCTTTGTGTGAGGTTCCTCTTCCCTGCCCCCAGCAGGCCACCTGTACTGGACCCTCAGCCTCATATCCTATTGGCCCACCTTTGCCAGCTTCCTGCAGGAGTAACCTGACAGCTCCTCAGCTCATCTGCACCCCACAGCTAGCACTTTCTGCCCAAGGGTTCCTCTGGTGACGTATTGTGGGACACCTGCGGGAACCTGCTTAATGCTCATGCCTGCCAAGCCTGGCAGGGGGTTGACATGGACAAAGCTTGAGCACTAGATGATGGGAAGCAGTGGCCAATGCTCTCCTTTTATGTCCCTCAGGAGGACAATTCTAAGGCGCGTCTGCCAGCTCTTCAGCAGGTCCCAGTGGCAATGAGTTCCCATTGCCCCAACAGTGGCCACCTCAGTAACTAACCTTTATATTGGCTGTCCTCATTTCCCGGTTTCATTCTTATCTGTTTCCTGGTCACAGGCCCTTTTCTCAGGCTCTGCTTTTTTGGGACTTGGGCTATAATGCCACCTGAGTCCCTGTGCTAGAAAATATCTATTGGAATTTGGTCTCTTCTCTTAGCCCCTCCATATCCTCTGTGTTACAGGGGCTGGAAAGCTCAAGACTGCCTTTCCCAAATTCCCTTGCTGCTAGAGAGCCAGTGCAACTTAGGCTCTGCCAGAGGGAAGCACTGCCGAGAGAGTCAGAGGCCGAAGGGAGGTGGAGGCCTGCAGCATGGGGCTGATGAGGGGATCTGGCAGACAAGAGTGTTTTGCAGCAGCAGGAGACTATGTTCCCTCCACTTTTTTTTTTTTGTCACCAGCTTAATGGATGTGCAATTGGGAGGTTGCAATAATTTTCTGCAAGGTGGCAGCTGTGGTGGTGTGACCATGAAGGATAAAGGTGGCCCAAACTTCCAATCCTCCAAGCCCTCCAACATTTAATTCCCTACATTAAATCTCTTTCTGCACAAAATACCTAGAGTGGTTTCTGTTTCCTGCACTGAACCAGGTTTAGCTCACCTTCACCTTCACTATATACTACATCACCAGATTCCAGGTAGAGGAAATCTGAAAGATCACACATTTACCCAAAAAGACATCCAAAAAGAGACTGCAAGTCAGACTCTGTTGCTTACCTACTCAATTGCCGTTCCCCTCTCTTCCTCAGCAGATCAACTTCCCTTATAGAAGCCTGGCCTCTCTTGCAGCTGGGATTTGGTTATGTAAACTAATCCTGGCCTGAGGAGAGTGTGCAGAAGGTGGATCTTGGAATAGGTTATCTCCCCTGATAAAAGGACTCACAAAGGAGAAATTCTCCTCCCTGTCCACTGATGGGATTCTGTGAGAACATGACGCTTGGGACAGCAATGGCCATTTTGCAATCATGAGGGGATAAGTCTGAGTCTCAAAGTCCGTAGACGAGAATGGCAGAGTGGACAGATAGGAAACACCCAGGTCTATGATGACATTGTTGAGCTGCTGAATTTGTCCCGGAGCTGCCTACTTCTAGCAAGCATCACTCCGGCGGGATCCTCTTCTTCTGAGCTACATAGAGACTGGTCCAGAGCTCTCCAAAGTTTCTTCCATGCTGAAATCCTGGGACTCAGGGATGCTGGGAGCCCTGGGGGCTGGGCTGCGACTATGGTGAGGCAAGTGAGGTACTTGCCTTAGGTGCAAAATTTAAGGGGTGGTAAAAAAAACTTGCTAATCAAGATAATATTTTAACATAATACTTTAAAAAAATGAAAATTAATGCAAAAGAAAAAAAAAACAAAATATCAATATTACAAAGAATTAGTGTCACCAACTGGGTCTGCTCTCCTGTGTTTCCACACAGGGTACCCCGGAGGATCTCCTCTATGAAAATCCATGCAACGAAGGGGCAGGGCTCTGGGATTTGGAGAACTGGGTTCAAGGCCAGGCTTTACCAATGATGGTACTGACAATCCATAGCAAGTCCCTTTCCTTCTCTGGACTTTGGTTACCCCACTTGTCCTGCATGGAGGCTGGGGCATTGCCAGGGTGGCCTCCTGACCTGTCCTCCTCATCCCCATGGCCTGCTGAGGACACAGCCTCTTCCTGGGAGGCTGTGTCTCCAGGGCCATCGACTCCTGGCTATTAATATCTCGTCCATCCCTGGCCTGATCAGGGTGTTTAATGACTGCCAGCTGTGGCTGCGGCCCCCTCCCCCGGGAAAGATAAGAGCAGTTCCTGTTCCCACATAGGGGGAGGCTGGGTCATTGCTCATTAAAACAGGCCCTGGGTGAGCAATGGGAATGGAGGGCTGATTCCGACTCCTCACCACACCCCTGCCAGCACACTCCCCACACACCCCTCCCCTACAGGGGCTGCCCTCGTCTCCCCGCCCCCTGTCTGGGCCCTGTCACTAGGTCCTGATTCCAATGGCCTCGGGGCTTCTACACAGATGTCCCACAGACATTACATTCAGTGTGTACCAAAGCAGGTCATCATCTCGCCTACCCTCCTCCTCCCTCACCTGGATGATGGAATGGCAGCTTTGCCCAGGCCTGCCCCTTAGGCCCTTCTCAGCAGCCAGAGTGGCTTGCCCAAAACCCAACCCCCAACCCCCTCCGCTTGGCCTCATGTAGGAAGCCTCCACGTGTTCCATGGGAAAGGGCCCCCTATGCCTGCTCACCTGGATTCAGGTGTCCTTGGCACCCATCATGTTCCCTTGGGCCCCAGAGAAGTCCTACCTAGTCCTCGGAGAAAACCTCAGTGTTGCCTCTCCTAAGAAGCTGTCGCTGTCCATTCTGCTGGCACGCTGGCTGTCCTTGGGCAGCCTGTGCCCTGGAGTGGCAGGAATCACCCCCATGCTGGCCCCCATAGGGGGGATGGTGGCTCTCTTCCCTGGGATGGTGGGGGGTTCCTTGTCTTGCCTTCCCAGGAGGTACCCACGTGGGTTAACTGGGCCTTGCCTTCAGGGACTGGGCTCAGAGCTCAGGGAGGGGCCGGGGGCCAGCCTGTGGACAGCCAGAGGCTGGATCTACCTGGGGTTGCAGCTGGGTCTGAGGTGGGGTTTGTGTCAGTGGCCTGGGCCTGTGGACAGGCCTTGGGACTCCTTAATTCCATGCCAACTCTGAAAACCAGTCCTGCGGCCTCACCACCTCCTCCCACTTAGATCTCCCTCTGCCTGGAGCTCAGGAGAGACACCTGCCCTCTGTGTCACTTGGCCTCCTGGCAAGGGGCCTGCACCCAGGTGTTTGGGCCTTAAGGCCAACTTGGGCAAAGTCCTTGGAGCACCCACCAGGTGGCGATAAAGCTGAGTTGGCCCGGCCTGACAGGTGCACCGCAAGGCAGGAGGGGGACCTGGGAGCTGCAGAGGCAGAAGGGGGCTGGGAGACACCTGCTCATGGTCACCCCCATCCATGACTGTTCCCGGCCTGGGATGCCTGTCTATGGCCTCTGCCAGCGTAAGACTGTGTTTCGGTTTCCCCCATCCCCAAATGCCCGTCGTTGAGCCTTTCCTTTCCTGTCACCTCTCTGGGCAGGGCCCCACCTATGTTTTCCTTTTTGTTGCCCACGTCTTGGGTCTCTCTGCTTCCTTCACTCTCCACACTCTTGGCTGATAACTTCTCCCCTCCCCAGGGCTGCCTGCCTTACCCTAAAGCCATTACACACTAACGGGGGACTTCAGTCGCTGTGGTGTGTGGGCCAGGTCCAGCGTGGCGTGGGGGCCCCTGCTGGCCTTCACACAGCTCAGGAAGTCCGTAGGGTCCCTGGCTGGGAAGGCAGGGTGCTGCTCTTTCATCTGCAAACACTCTGCTTCCACGGGCCTGCTGGTTCTTCCCATTTCTGTTTCCACTCTCCCTCCGCCCTCTTCTACCAGCCTGAGCTCGCCTCTCAAGAGGGAGTCTCACCAGTATCTGACCCTCTCCCTGCTCAGCCTCCATCCTCTGTGTATTCCTCAGCCCCCCAGATGGCTTGAGCTCCCCCTCTCCAGCTGCTGTCGTCCCCCTGAGCCCAGGGCGGGTGGCAGAGGGCTCTGGGCTGTCCCCTCCTCATCAGTCCCCCACACTTTAGCCAGGAGCTAAGCTAAACCAGCTAGCACCCTCCCCTACTGTGCAGGTGGAGAAACTGGTGCCCAGAGAGGGGTGAGGGCCTGCTCATGATCTCTGAGAAAGTCTGAAGAAGATTTGGGACTAAAAGACTAGGGCTGGGTCTCTGCACCTTACTGAGGAGCATGGGTGGATGAGTTCCCTGGAACCAGTTCAGAGAGGCACTAAGTAGGGAGGGGAGTGAGTGACACGCCCCAGCTGGGTGAGGGGAGCATGGACAGACCGCCTGCTCCCTGTCTCTCATCCCCTGTGTCTTGGAGGGGTAGGGATGGGAGAGGCCCAGGGAAGAGTGGAGAAAGTCCCAGATGCCCAACTCCCCATCTCAGCCAGCTGTTCACCACTGGCACTTCATTGGCGGTCACCACTGTTGGTCTGGGCAGGGGGAGAGAGGGAGGGGGCTGAGTATGCTCTCTCCAATGGGCCTGGAGTGCCTGAGAGGCGCTGTCTCCTTGTCTTCCTACAACTGAGCACGCACAGGGCAGGGCATGGAATGTGAATCCAGAGAGAGAGAGAGAGCCTGTGGGTCCTGGCGATGCTGGAAATGCTGATCAAAGGGCATTTCCAGGGCCCCAGGTTCACGGTCACTCTTATCCCAGCCTAATCATCCCTGACTTGGGCCTCTGAGGGTGCTGGGTTGGAGCTGTCCTTTGGTGATGGGTCCTGGGTTGGCACTGAGTAGGACAAGGCTTTGAAGGAGCCTTGCAGGCATACCTGAGCCTTTACCTGCCTCATCTCACAACTTTTTACCAGCGTGGCATCCCGCTCCTGCTCCTCCAGCAAGTTTGCAGGAGGTGGAATCCAAGGAGGGCAGCTCGGGCAAGGCTCTGGAGACAGCTCTTGCTGACTGACACCTACTTCACCATGCTACCTCTCCATCTGAACCTTTCTATCAGTTGTATTGTCTCTGCTTGGTCACTTGTGCTAGTGACATTTGTGCTGTCCTCTACCTCTTCTTGGCTGAGCCCTGGGCAATGGTGACATGGTCATTCTATACCTCGTTTTCTCCTTGTTTGCAGGAATGACTGAGGCCCGTGAAACAGTCCCAGTTAACTATGTCTGGGACCACAGGAAGCTCTGTCAGATATTTTGTATTGATCCAAGACTAGAATGATCACCTCTTGGCTGGACTTAGGGATTGGGGGACATAATGGAGACCTAGTCTCACTTCATCACACTCAGAAGAAAGAAGATACAACTCAAAAAGATGGGAGTTGAAGGCCCTCAGAACTGTGTGCTTCTCACATGGAAAAGGGTGTGTGTGGAGAGGTTCCTGTCAAAAGCCAGAGGGGTGGTGGCATCTGGCTTCAGCATTGCTGTGGACACCCTTCCTTGGGGGTAGGGGGAGATTGCTGCAAGGTGAAAGCTGGTTCCCATTTTAGGCCATGTGAGAACATCAACCCCCAGGAGAACCAAGACAATCCAAGCCAGTATTTATTGTCACACAAGCCTGTTGCAGTCCTGAGGGGATCATCTGGTGGGGGTGGGGGTAGGAAGCCGTGTGGCCACAGGGGTGAAGGGCAGACAGAGGATGCCATGAACTGACTCTTGTCCAGATGATACATGGGCTGAAGGACTCCTCGGCCACACTCCAGGGAGGGTAGGGTGGGAACAGGGACTCAGGAATAATGGCAGTAACAATATCAGTGGTGATACAAATAACCGAGAGGATCCAGCTGGTTACAATATATAAAAGGTAGCAGTTAAGAGTCTGTGCTTTCACCTTTCCATCAGCCAGATCTGAGTTCAAAGCCTGTCTGTGCGACAGGGTGAGGTACCTGCTCTCTGTGAGACTGTTTCCTGATGCATGAAATAGGCACAGTAATTCCTGCTGGGTTGATTCGAGGATGAAGGGGCCCAGGAGTGCACGTCTCTGAGCCCGATACAATAGTTGGCACGTAGGTGGGCAGCCAAGGAGGGCAGCTCTTGGTCCCTGTTGCTTTCACAGCCTGTGGGATGCGATGACTGGAGTCATGGATTGCACTTGACGGATGAAGCCAGATGGAGTTTGGAGAGCGGACAGGCTTAGTCCAAGACCTCAGCATTTGCTGGCGGCTGTCTGCTCACTTCCCAGAGGCCTCAGAGTTCCTCAGTCCGTGGGTTGCATTGTTCCAGCCACCAGACTGACGCTGGGGCCACTCCACTTCGGGGGGACTACCAAGGTAGCTGTGCTCCCCAAACCAAAACTCCGGGCAGACTAACGCACTCACCTTGAGGAGCTGGTAGCTAAGAGGAGGGCCGCCGAGGAGAGACCTGCATCTTCAGTGAGATGCCTGAACGGCAATGCTTAACAACCACAGGAACTTGGCAGCGATGGTGAAACTTTAGGCACTGTCGAGGGGTGGGGTGTTGGTGGCCCTCCGGTGCAGGACCTTTCTGCCCGTCAGATCACAGCGTTGTTTGAGGGTGAGCGGTTGCTTTCCTCTGATTGGGCAGAAGAGCTACCAGGGGCGGAGTCAGGATGAAAGTATGCAGATTTCTCGCGCCCTTGATTAGCGGAGGGGGCCTCTAGAGGAGGAGTCTGGTGACTAAGTCCCACCCCACATCCTCCAGGGGCCGAGCTACCAGATCTGCTACTTGCCTAGCGTTCTCCAGGAGTGTCCTGATGACCTGGGGGTTGGGGCAGCCTCCGAGCCCAGGGCTGGGGCTGGCTGCACCCGCCCGGGCAGGCCTCAGTGCCCAGCGCTGGCTGGGGTGGGTGAGAGGGGGCGGGAGGGGCCGCCTTGGGCCCCTGGGCTCCTGGCGGTCAGACCAGGGAGACTTCGGCCTGGAAGCTGGAGGAGCGGAAGCTGGAGGAGCGGCGTGCGCCCGGGCTGACGCGGGTCAGCATGGACACCTGCGTGCTGCACGTGGCGCCGTTGCTGCCTCCCGACGGGTGCTGGTATTTGGGGCTCCAGCCTAGGACACCCTGCAGGTGCCAGCGCCTCCACTTCCGCCGCAGCTCCGCCTGCACCTAGGAGAGGGGAGGGTGGTCGTCCCACTGCTGATTGGGCTTCTCTCGATTTGGGGTGCTGAGCCTGCCATATCCTCTTTGGGAAGTCTAAATGGAGAGACCCTGATGCTGCCTTGGGCAGTGCAGAGTTGGGACTGGGCTGGGGTCAAGGTCAAATCAAGGCCTTGGAGTGGGAGGAGGTAAGAGGCAGAGAGGATCAGAGAATGCAGTCCAGGGAGGGAGAGGGATGCTGGCTAGGGGCCGCTCTACCCAGTTCTCACTACCCTGGCCCTCCAGGGCACTTGAGCTCATCCAAGTGGGGTTTTGTGCATTGTAACCAGGGCTCCACAGTGACTCAACAACCTTCACTTGCAGCGCCCCACTACCCCCTCTGCACACAGCCACTTAACTAGGTGTTTCTCAAACTCTAAGGCACACACGAAACCCTAGGGGTTTTTGTTAAAATGCAGATTCTAAGCCAGCAGGTCTGGGGTGGTCCCAGAGATTTGAATTTTTTTAACACGGTCCTAAGTGAGCCCGATGAGGGCTCATTAGTCTGAGGATCACAGTTGGAGTAACAAGGTTTAACCTGTCTTGCTCTGGACCCTGGGCCTGGGAGTTCTATTCCCTGGCCCTCAAGGTCTGGGAGGGGCTTACCTCGCCATTGAGGAAGCAGTAGAGGATGGCCACCACAAAACCCTAGGGAGAAAGGGGACAGGAGAGGTGAGGTAGATAGGTCTTAGGAGCTCCCAACCCTGGCCCCACCCGTGTTCCCCTGGTTAAGGAAAGGGCTAAGCACAAAGTACTTAACCAATACTTATTACAGTGAAATGACTAGAATCCAGTGGCAAGGGACCAAGGCCCCAGGTTAATCCCCTGAAAGGCCAGAGAAGAAGAATGTAGCCTTAAGTCAACAATTCATACCTGGAAAGACCCCACGACGAGCTCAAAGACCATTTTCGCTTCAGTCTTAAAGTTGTCAGGGAAGAAGGCAAACATGATGTAGTGTACTCCAAACAGGGGAATCAGCAGGAGCGTGGACTTGGCCAGTCTCCTGGGGACAGGGGAGGGGCAGGCCATGGGTATGTGTGTCCACACGTGTGGGTACGTTAGGGCCTGGCATGGGAAGCTGGGAGCACAGAGATGGGGACACTGACCAGGATGTGTGACAATGGACTGTTGGCTCCCTGAAATATTATGCCCAGATATGCTTCAGTTCTGAATCTGCAGTGCCTCTGCCCTCATGCCCGTGGAAGGCAGTGCTGGAGGGAAGCACGAGGGAGAAAGAAACCCCCCCATTTTTGCTTTTCTGGAGGAAAGAGCATACAGGAGGGGCCAGGAGGGATGGTGCATAACAGTGGATTTCAGCTAATAGGGAGATGTTCTCAGGTAACAAGAGATCGTGGTTCCCCCTCTCCTGGTCTCAGTTTCCCCAATCTGTATAATGGGCTAACTGCATGCTAAACATAGTCAAATTACAGAAACAGGGCCTACTGTAAACTTGGAAGTGCTTTGGGTGCCGTGAAGTGCAGTGCATTTACGAAAGAACAATTCCCTACTGGGAATGAGGACTTCTGGGAAGGAAATCTTTCTAACTGGGGTGCTGACCACATATGCCCAAAGCCACTTGGGAGGGTGATAGGTGCCCAAATTTGTGCCTGATCACCAGGGATGACCCAAGGTTAATCAGTGGAGCCTTCTGTCTTTGGCTTTTCTACTGTGTCCACTCCTCCAGGAGTTGTGAATTTTCTGTGGGATTGCATCCCTCTCCCTCTCGCTCTCCCTCCCCGTGCGATGCACACACTCCCAGTATGCTCTGAAGGACCAGCTCCTCCTTCACTGCCTTGTGTGCTCAGCAGGGTGGTCGTTCACTCTAAATGCCGCCCCTCTCCCACGTACAGGGTTCAGGCCTCCCAGCCACCTGACCTCATCGCTGGTCCTGGCAGTGTGAGCCAGGGTTCCCTGGCTGGGAGGGGTCTGGGCGAGGGATGCTTAAGGAAAGTCTCTGCCTCTATCTCTCCTGCCTTGGCAGTCAGTCCAGAGAGGCCAAGCCTGGGGACTGAGGTCCCACAGCAAGCTGGCCTTGCCCCTCCCACTCCTTCCCGGACCTGGTTCCCAGTCACGCTAAGATCCTGAGCACTGCCCGCCCCTCTTTGGCTACAAACCTATCCTACACGGCCGAGACTGACAGATGGAAGCTTTCTTTAAATTGAAGACTTATGGGGAGGTGGAGAGTGGGAGCTCACAGCCTCTTCTCGAGGAGCTCCATCTCCAGCTCTCCCCATCCCCTCTGCTTGCTGACAGCTGTTTCCTTTCCATCGCACCCACACGGACCTGGCCATGACATGACCAAGCTCTCTTTGCCTCAGATTCAAGCCCTTTCAACTCTTCGTATGTTGATGGAGATAAGGCCCCGTCGGCAAAGCAGAGGATGCGGGCGCACAGGCCAGATGTGCTGCCCCTCTGCAGACTGCAGACCCCCCGCCCCCCAGGGCCCTTGCTTCTCAGACAGGAAGGGAGGCTCTGCCTACACACCCGGCAGGAGAGCACACTGTCACACCAGGAATGTGAGTCTTAGTCTCATCAGAGACAGTCACAGGATTCCAGAATAGAATCCTAAATCCAGCAGCTCGTGACATTCTAGCCGGGAATCTTCGAACCACAGCTCAGACTCCCTAAAGAGAAGCCAGGCCAAGAAGAACATTCTAGAACCCCAGGACTGGGAGGCCCTTGTGGGTCATCCCAGGTTTGTCTTGTGTGCATAGCACTGCTACTCAATCTCCTGTTCCCATCTGTGGGCGTGCAGCCCCTACTTGCCTTCCCACGGCCTCCCTTTTCACATTTTCATGTTGCTTTAGCTCTGCCTTCAAGCCCTGTGGCTCCCATGAAGACTAGCCCATTTCCCCAGTCCTCCCAAGCACAGGGGACAGTCCTCACACCTTTCCAAGCACTGTCCCACGGACACTGTGCCCCCTTCTCCCCGCCCATGGTGATGTGCTCCCAAACCCTGAGGAGGAGGGAGTGTGTGTCAGTTTCCCCTCTGTACAAAGGGGAAGATTTTACAGGGGACTGTGTGCATGAAATGAGATGACACAAAGAAACCCCTTAGCACATGCCTGGCGTGTAAACTGAAGATACCATTATTATTATTATTGGGGAATATTGAGTCCTAAATGTGCTGCCTCACTGGTAGGCCGGGTGTTCCCCCAGGGCATTTCTCTGCTCTGCATTTATTGCACCCCCTTTCTGTGCCAGGCACATGCTAGGGACTGGGCACATGGTATGAATAAGACGCAGGTTATCTCTGTCTTCTCGGGTCTCCGGGCTTGGCAGCAGATGCGCACCTGGGAAGGATGCCAGGTAGGTGAGTGCAGGGGAAGCAGGCTTGGGCTCTGAGGGCAGCCTGGTGAGGGCAGGGCTGGGGCAGGGGACACTGGTGGGCTGAGCCAGGCCATGGTGGAGGTGGGCAAGAGCAATGTGGCTTTTTGGTGACTCTGGTTATTTAGGGTAAGGGGACTTCAAGGAGATGTGGGATGGTTTGAGCACTGGGGGTGGAGGTACTGGGGGGGGGTCGCAGCTCTGGGCTCACACTCACGAGTATGGGCTGCTGTCACTCTTCCTGATATCCGGGGGCTGCAGTTTCTGAACCAGGATTCGGATGATACAAATAAACAGGATGAAGTTCACCTAGTGGGTGGGGGCCCAAGATCGGGCAGTCAGAGAGGGGAGGTTGGGGTGGCCAGTCCCCTGGGCTGCTGGCTTGGCTCCTTCCCCAGGTTCCTGCTGCCCCCCTCATCTTCCCTCATTCTTAGCTCTTCCCCTTTGGGCAGGTCATCTAGGGACTCTGCTTTGCATCCCAAGGACTGGGCCCCTCAACCCGCTTACTCTAGAGGAAGAACTGGTGGGTGGGGGTGGGGATGGCCCTGCGTTAGGCATTGGGAAGCCTATGTTTCAGCTCTGACCCAGGCACTAATTTCCTGTGTGACCTGAGGTAAGTTGTCTCCCCCTGAGCCTCAGTTTCCCTATTATTAAGTGGTTGGAGGCCTTACCAAGATGGAGGCGAGGATGGGGGCCTTTATGATCCACCACAATGGGGAGGCAATGGTGTCCCAGCATCTGAGCAGAGTATGGTGGGGACAGAGAGAGGTTGTCCTCAGCAGAGCCAGCAGTCCTCTCCCTTGTCCCCAGGTCTGCCCCCGAGCCCTTTAGAAACCACCAGCCCAGAATCTGTTGCTCCCCAGGGCCCCCTCCATCCCCCCTCTCTGGGCCAAGTGCCCTTCTCTGTCCACTTGACAAGCCTGGTGGCACCATCAACCCACCCAGGGGATCTGTCCCCAGTGATGGCAGCCAGGGGAGGGGCGGGTGACAGCTCACCCATCATCCTCAAAATGGATCCTCATGATGGTCCACACCATGGTGAATGTGCTGGGCACCCCTGTCAGGGCCAGGGGACAGAGAAAGAAGAGGGCATGGGAAACAAGGGTAGAAGGCATAAGGGAGAGATTTAGGGGGAAAAAGCAGAGAGCGGGAGGGAGAGAGAACAGGGTGGGTATTCAGGGCTGCCATCTATGGTTGCCTAGGTTGTTCACTGTGCAAAGATGCTGCACCGAAGGGGTGAAGTATGCCTAAGGGGCTGTGTCCACTCAGTGGGACAGTCTGTTTCTAATTTTGACAGAGTCACCTTATAGATTAGCAGCAACCCTGTGTGTTTCAGGGGCTGAAGGGAAAATGGAAGGACATTCACAGAATCTGTCCCATAGGTCAGCCCTGGATGCAGCTGTCTGAGGGCACCTTCCTAGGCTCAGACATTTGGGGGACTTTTCTCAACCCTTGGCCAAGATCCTTGTGTACAGGTAGGACCTGCAGCCTAGCAAGATCTAAGACTGCAGGCTGGGCTGGCACCTTCCCCCTAGTGAGCTTCCCCGGCCTTGTCCCCTCTGTCCCCAGCCTGACAGCCCTCCCGGGTACCATACCCCAGCCGATGAGTAAGTACCCCCAGAAGTACTTCCGCTCAGAGAAGAAGGAGACGGCAAGCAGGGTGTGCAGGTAGAGGCCCTCCACCAGCAGCCAGAAGAAGTTGGCCATGACACAATACTGGAAGAAGACCATGGCTGCCTTACAGCCCACCTGCAGGGGGAGGAGCAAAGAGAGGGCTCACTGGGGCTAGAAGGGGTCTTTGACTGCCCACACCCCTGTCTGGAGGATAAACCTAGTTGCAGTACAGCCAACTAACTCTCTTTGTTGTTTTGCATTATCCCCTTAAAAATGTACTCATTTGTTTTCTCATTATCCCTGATTTTAGACCATCTGATGCTTTGGGACAAGCTGGTGATTTTAATTATCCATCCATCAATTCATCATCTATCCATCTTCTCATCTATATATCTATCCACCCATCTACTTGTACAATCATCCACCCACTCACCTATCCATTTATCGATTTAGTTACCAATCTATGCACTAGACATCCATTATCAACTCATCCATCTATTCATCTTCCATCTGTGAATCCATCTCTCATCTATTCATTTTCACCCAGCTATCAATCCTTACACCCATTCACCTATCTCTCCATTCATTTACCAACCCACCCAGCCAGCCATCTATCCATCCATCCATCTATGCACCCACCCATCTAATGCATCTATTAGTGCACTCATGCATCCATCCACCTATCTACCCACCCACCCCTCTACCCACCGTCTGTCTAATCTTCCCTGCTTTATCCATCTATTCTTCTGCCTACTCAGCCATTCGCGCATCTATTTACTCCACTATCCACCAGTCTGCCCATCCACTCACACCCCCACTCATTCATCTCATTCCAATTAGGATTGAAAGTAGCTGGAAGAAGTATGAGGGAGAATTCTTGCTTGAGTTTGCAAGAGTCTGCTGAATGTGTGGGGGTGTGTGCTGTGGACTATTGAGTGGGGCCCAGGTGGAAGTGTGGAGCAGAGACTGAGACTGAGAAGAGAGTAGAGAAGGGGGAAGTAGAAGTGGAGAAAAGAAAAGGGGAGGGTGGCCATTCCTCCTGGGCGTCAGGGAGACCCCTGAGTAAGGTAGTTATGGGCCTCTGGGTATCCCATCTGGCATGTTTGGAAGGTCTCTGGGCCCTCTGTCCCCTCCCAGAAACAGTCTCCCATTTCAGATCAAGCCTAGATGCCTGTGAGCCAGGGCTTAAAGCCACCCTCCTCCAGGAAGCCCTCTAGCTTCCACATCCCCCTGTACCCAGAACTCCGGTTCCCACCCTTCCTTCCTATACTCTTGGCTTTGAAACATCTTCAGAGAGATGCCTCCCTTCCCCTCCCCTTCTCTCCCTGTGGTTGGAAAGTCCTTCCTCAGGCTGTGCTTCAGTCCCTCCAGCTACAGGAGTGCTTGTGCCCTCCACCTTCCTCCCATTTGCTTTGCAAGAATAATTCAGCTCTTTAAGGTACAAGACAGTTACCTGTACTCTGACCTTGCCTTAGAAAAGCTTCGCAGAGCTGCTAGTGAATTGGGAAGCCAGTCTCCACAGTTGCCCTTGGCAAGTGCACTGGAGGCTGCAGGCTGTGCAGTGGCTCACAATGCACGTGTCTGACTTGGCCCCCAGGTCCTGGGATGGATCCTCTGAGGAGCTCTGAGAATGGCCAAGGTGGGTCCCCTGGGTTTTTTCTCCCCCTGGTTGAGATGCCTGTGATTTCACTATCATAGCTTCCCTCTTTGGGGAGAAGGTACTGCTGACCCCTGATATAGTGCATTGCCTCTAGGGTCACTCATGAAGCAATGAGTCACCATTCCATAAGGAACGGGTGGGAGCTAGGGCCGGTCTCAAGCTCCCTGTCCTAGCTCAGGGGCACTCAGTGAGGGCCTTTAGCTCAGAATCACTTGGAGGTGGACCCCTTACTGACTACATGGTCCCTTAACCTTCCTTCCCTAGGAAGGCCCAGAACTGGCCCTACAGCAGGGACAGAACAGAAGAGGTGGACCCCCTCCAGATGGCAAGGGGATGTCTAGGGAGTGGGAAGGGTGGCATGGTGAGCTGAGTCTGTGGATGCAAATGGCAGAGGGCAGAGTTGGAAGGAATCTTGGAAGTCCTTGCACAGATGGGGAAACTGAGGAAGTCCCCCAAGGCCATACAGGAAGTTAGCAACTTTGGTGGGACGGGACTCTGGGCTGCGGCTGTGAAGGGTTCCATTTCCCATCTGCTTTTCTCATTGGCAGGGGCAGGTCGCTGAGCTCCCAGATGGCCAAGCAACATCTGCTGTTGCTGGGAGGGGAATGGGGTTCAAGGAGCTTCCAGGTGGGGCTGGGTGGGGGTTTGGCCACCTTGGACTGAGAGAGAGAGAGAGAGA
>VBSM01002035.1:4335004-4388699 GCA_008086735.1 Cheirogaleus medius | reverse complement strand
CCATTGCTTGGGCTGGGCCTCACCTGAACAGGCACAGGACAGCCGTGGCAACCAGAAGGGTGGCAAGGGACAGGCTGTAGCCAACGGTGTAGCCGGTCTTCACAGAACTGTAGAACATTGTCTGCTGCTGCTGGGGGCAGATGGGGGAGAATTTAGCGGGAGTTGGGAGCTTGCACAGGGGGTATTGGCATGGGTGCTCCTGCCTTGGCAGATAAGGAGGTTGAGGCCCCGGGCTCCCAAGAGCAGCTGAGGGGCACCCTTCAATCCCCTGACCCCCTAACAGCCCAGTGTCCACGGACAGGACAGGACGGCATCTCAGGGAGGGAGTGGGGGTTGATGCACTCTGTCCTTGCTTCTTCACAAGAGTAAGTCAGTGAGGGAAAGGGTGACGACCTCATGCATTCCATGTGCTCATTGGTTCCTTCTGCAGCTCTGTGCCAGCTCTGGGCTCAGCACCCTAGGGGACCCCCACATGCCGCCCTCTCTCTGGAGGCGCACAGGGAATGCAGAACGTGAAAGACCGCACCGGGGCTCATTTCCCACTCTGGGCGCTCAGGGGCTAGGGGCAGCAGGATGAGGGCAAAATGGCCTGTCTAGGGGAACAAGCCTGGGCCCCAGGGGCTTCTTGCTGGGTCCCTCTCCCGATGCCCTCCCCATGGGCACACGGGCAGAGCAACAGTCACCGGGCAAGTCCCTCCTTCCTCTCCCTTCCACACCCTGCCCTAGCAGAGGCAAGTGGTTAAGAGGATTTAGGGGAATGAGGGCCTAAGGCCACAGTGGGCTTCAAAGGCCTCTGAGAAATTGCTGCTGCCTTACAGGAGTGACAGCCCTGTGCGAGAAGGGTGGCTGAGGGTGGGGCGGATGTCATCATAGACAGACACATGTGCGTTTATACCCCAAAGCGGTGGGGGGCTCCTAGCTGAGGACCCCAATTGTACTCTAGCCTCCCCGCTGTATCACTACCTGGCTCCCCGGGTCCTCATCTATGCTGTACCCGCTGCAGAGGCAGATCCTTTTCCTGGGACTGAGGACAACAGGCCCTGTTCCTGTCCCTGCCCCTGACTGGCTTTTGAGTATCTGAGGCTGGCTCCTTCCAGGACCTGCACCTCCGTTTCCACTCTGGATGTGACAGGGTGATGGTATCTGCCTGCCTGGTCCCCTCCAGGACTGGGGCGGGGCTCCCACAAGCCAGTCTGGGGATGCTGCTTCAGCTTTTGCTGCTCTGGGGACCCCCTCCCATGCACCATCCTCATGAAAGCCAGAGGATGAGCCCTCAGAAAGACAGGCCTGGAGAGGGAGGAGGCTTGAGGAGGGCAGACCCCGGGAGTCCTGGCTCCCAGACAGACAGCAGCCATCTGCGGGCAAGGGTGAAAGGCGCCTAGGTGGGCCAGGTGCTGTGCAGGTGGGGTAGGGGTGCGCTGAGGCCCACCTCTTGCAAACTCGCTGCCTTGTCATCCAAGCCACAGGCAATGCGGTAGGGGCCAGGCTCCAGGTGTGTCCAGCCTTCCTCGGTGCAGCTGCGGCTCACGTTGCGGCCTGGGTGGAGGGCAGGGGCAGGGAGGAGGGAGAGCTGAGGCCGGAAGCAGGGCTGGCCGCTGGAGTAGGCCACGGAGACCTGGTTGTGTCTGTGCTTGGCACAGGGCAGAGAACTCTGCCCTGCTCCCCCCAGCGTTCGTGTTGTCAGGCTCCAGCTGCCTGGACCCTGACACCCAGGATACCACGGGGGCACTAGGGGCGGGGAGGACCCCCTGCAGAGCTGCCAGGGGACCCGCCTGCACAGATGACAGAATCAGAGCAGACATTCCTGGGCTCAGTCCCACCCCTGCCATGGTCTGAACCTGACCCCAGGTACAACATAAACTCTGATCCTCGTCACAGACCCCGTCTGGGTCCTTGTTGTAGAAGGATCCCTGACCCTTGCCACCAGCTGAATGCTGACCCTTGTTGCAGGGCCACGGCTGGGGTGGGGGTGCGTGTCTGCCTTGGCCTGTGGGGCTGGGTTTCCTCCCACACCTGGTGGGGCTCAGACGTGCTGCTGGAGAGGCCCCCGAGGTGTGGCTATGGGTGTGGGTGGGGGCTGGAGGAAGCCCGATGAGGGTGCAGATCTGAAATCCTCGTTAAGTGGAGAAGCAGGCAGGTCCCGCAGGGGCACCTGCCCAGGTGGGGGTGTGTGAAAGGGGAACAGAGTGGCACAGCACTGCAGGAGCTTTGGGTACAAACCAGTTGAGCTGGAGCTACAGGGCAGCTGCACTCTCCACTGTCCTTGGAGGCTCAAGGCTGCAGCAAAGGGACAGGACCACTCAAGGGACCCGTGGGTGAGGGGTCCAAGGCTCCCCACTCTCCAGCCCCCAGGAGTGTCCTCTCCCCTGACGGAGGGGAGGGGTTGAATAGGCAAGGGGTGAGCCAGAGAATAACCTCCCTCCCGCATCTCAGTACTCATTCATCACCAGCACTGTCACCACCATCGTCAGCTTCATCTCGACAACTTTTGAGAACGTGTCACATGTCAGTGCCGCACAGATCACTTTAGGAACATCCTAGTCAATCCCCTCAACCGTCCCACAAGGAAGGTAAGTGCGTTTCACAGCTGAGAAGTGGAGGTCCCAAGAGGTGGGTCACTTGCCCCAGGCCACACAGAGAGGACAAGATAGAGCTGGTCTGGTCTCCAGAGTCTTCCCAGGTAAGCTTGGCCTCACCTGCACTGAGGTGACCTGAGGACTTTCTTCAGTGTCCAGGTGCAGAGCTTCGGGAGGGGTCAAGCTGTCCCGTGAGCTCAGGGAGGGTCACTGTGCACGTGTGTTTGATATTTCCAAACTTTGCAGTGTGCCAGGAATATACCAGATGGTTCCATGTTCACTGTTTCTGTGAATCCTCCTGGAAACCCTTTGAAAGAGGTCTTATTCCCCTATTTTATGGACGATGAACTGAGGGATGGCTGGGGCTAGGAGAGGACAGCCAGGAAAGAGCAGCCCAGGGCTGGCTCTATCTCCACTGTGTGGCCCGGGGAAGGCAGGAAGGACCTTGCTGAGGAAGGGGCATTGGGCTGGGCAGTTTCCTGCCTTGGCAGCCCCTTTTCTGCCTGGGGTTCCCAACCACGCTGCTGCAAGAGGCTCCAAGGTGAGGAGAAAGGTCTTCAGCTGCCCCTACCCAGTCCTCCCGGCTTCCCACCGTTGCAGCCCGAGGTGAGCCTGGCTCAGAGCCCTCAGTCCAGCCTCTCTTCAAACTGCAGGCCTGGCCCTGGCCTCAGCTCTCAGGAGCTCCCGCAGGCTCTGAGGCCACGGCTCCACCCGGGATCTGATTCTTTTGGGGACTTTCCCCCATTAGGCTCGGGCGAGTCGAAAAGAAGGATAAAGCCCAAATCAACCAGCCTTGAAGCTGGGCCTCTAAAGCTCTGGGCTCTTTATTCTCCAGAGGGACCAGGGCTTCATGAAGCCAGGCACCGTGACAGAGCGAGCACCTGGTATCGTGAATTACGCCAGCAGCATTACTGCTGTGACTCACCACACCTACACAAGCTACACGGCAGCTTCGCATGCTGTGTGTGTGTGAGAGTGTGTGAGTGGGGTGGCAGGGTAAACATTAATGTGTTAAGCCTAGGGATCAGGAGTTTTCATTAGTCCCACTGACAGATGGGGGGCCCCAGGCTAGGAGAAGCGAGGTGACTTGCCCATGGTCGCAGCAAGGAGGCAGCAGGCCTGGGATGCAGACCAAGACTCCAGATCTTCCTGGACTCCCGGCAGTGGCCAAAGGGGCAGCCTTGGAGCCCTGGCTGCCGTAGATGGTGGGGCGGGGGAGGGGATAGAGGGTCATCTTCAGGGCTCGATGGCCTCTTTGAAAAGCCCTGGGACTGTGGTCCAAGCCTCAAAGTGAGTTGCTCTCAAGGAGATCTCAAAGGCGGTCACCACGGGACTCCAAGAAGCAGCCAAGAGTTTCTCTCCAGGCTGGGCCTGGGAACCTGCAGGCCCTGTGTCTGCAGAGGGGGATATGGAGGGCAGGAGGGAGATGGCAAGGGACTTTAACCCCGTGCTGGGAGGGACACCTCCATTCTCCCAGTCTCCTCCCACTCACCGTGTCTCAAAGAGCAGTCACGGCCCCTGCTCCTCCCTGGGTTTCTCCACCTCCTGAAAAGCACCACTCAGTGACTGGAGCCAGAAATTGGGGGGTCATTCCCTCCCCACTGCCTTCCCCTCTGCCCCATCCGTCACCAGCCCTGTCCCAGCCTCTCTTCCCTGAACACCACCGCCATCTCATTTCCCCTGTGTTAGGTAGGAGCCTCTGGATGGTTCTCCCTGCTTTCCTACCCCCACGCCCAGGCAGCTGGGAGGGTAGTTCTAGCACCCAGACCTGACCACAGAGCTCTCCGGCCAAAATTCCTCCCACGCGCCCCATCCCAGCCAGCAAGGGCAAGCTTCTTGGTTGGCACCGAGACTTCCTTATCCGTGGCATCGTGGCGCAGGTGGTGGGGAGCGGAGGTGTCCCATAGACTCCACAGACATGGTGAGAATAGATGTCTATTGAGTTTTCTCAACCAAAATAGCCATCCTACTTTTTATTCTAAAAAAAAATATCTTTATACACCCTCACTGCAGGTATGAGTAACGGCAACAAAAAAAATGTCTCTCTAAATATTTGAAGGTAGAAACACCACAGACAGAAGTTCAGCAGACTACAAATTAAAGAAGTAAGCCACCAGGAACACTCTGGTGTCTTCATGAACGTTCCCTTGCCTGGCCGGGCCACCTCCTCCAGGAGTTTCACTCAGCCCGGGTAGATGACTTCTTTTTAACCCTCCATGATTTTTATCGTCTATAAGCTTTCCTCAGCTTTCCCTGTAGAACCAGGTCTCTTCCTCAGAGGATGCTCCTTCCCCAGTCCTGTTATCCAAAGACATGGGAGTCGGGTGGGCATCATCCTACCCTACACTTGCAAACTTCCCTCTTTGGAATTTAAGGTCAGTTGTTCAGACCTTCATCTATTAGTAGTTACTCAGGAAAACACCCTCTTGCCTCTACATTTTTAAACCCTAATCATAGTCTCCCATTTCTCTCCACCATTTTCAGAGACTAGGCCCACCAAGTACAGCTGTGTAGGTTGTTCACTGAGCAAGGGCATCTGGCTGATGGCCATGGGGGTGAAAATCTACTCCATATTCAGCTTGCCATTATGTGATGTGGGCTTTAGTGAGAGGTTGATTCCTCCTGAGGAAGGGCTGACTTTTTCTCATTTGTATGAAGGCACCGTGTGGACCCCATTGATGCTGGCAGCCTCAGGGTTGGCCAGACAGTGGGCTGGAGTCCAGGTTCTCAAGTGAGGGAGCTGCCTTGACACATTCCAGCAGGGACAGAAGGAGGAACGTTGGGAGGAATGCAATTAGCAGAGTATCAGGGAGGAAGGCAATTCGCAGGTGCTTCCAGGGATCTGAGAGAAGGCTGGTTCCCAGGCTCTGCTGAAGGTCTGTGCTGTGAGACCTGCCAGGGGAGCTCCTCTCTGACCTGCCCAGGCACTGGGTCCCCATGGTGGAGGGCTGGGCCAGGTGGGCGCCGGCCTGGACCGTGGCACGGCTGTGACTGTTCTCAGACTCCTCAAGAAGGCTTTGAGGTCTGTCTTCCACCAGTGAGGCCACAATACCAAGCACTGGGGGGAATAACTGGCCCATCCCAAAGAGACCATTTGGTCCACCTCCCACCCCCACTTTACAAACAGAGAGAGTGGGGTCCAGGGAGGAAAGGCTGCCTGGAGTGAGAGACACTCTAGTCTTTCTGCTCATCCCTTGGATCCTTATCTAGGGCCTGCTCCTCATAAGTCCTCCCTTCCCAGACCTACTTCTCCCTCAGTCCTCCCCATCCAGACCTGCTCCTCCTTCAGTCCTTCTGACCTAGTCCTCCTCCTCCTTCAGTCCTCCCCATCCAGACCTACTCCTCCCTCAGTCCTCCCACTCCCACTCCTCCCTCAATCCTCCCTACCCAGACCTGCTCCTCCTTTAGTCCTCCTGATCCAGACCTGCTCCTCCCTCAGTCCTCCCACTCCCACTCCTCCCTCAATCCTCCCTTCCCAGACCTGCTCCTCCTTCAGTCCTCCCGATCCAGGCCGACTCCTCCCTCAGTCCTCCCCACCCAGTTCAGCTCTTTCTTGCGCCCCCAGGTCATTAATCCTAGACCTGGGAGGGGGGCACACCTGATTCCTCCCTCCCCCTCACTCACCCTGAAGCCCTCCATAGACAAATCTCCCACTTTCCTCCTACACCACACTCTCTACCAGAATGCAAACCATCATCCTTGCTCACCTGCCTTGTGATTGGGTTTCCCATTTCCACTCCTAGAATCCTTCCTTCTCACAGAAACTAGAGTTATCAGTTAAAAACCTGAATCGGACTGTGTCAGTTCCCTGCTTAAAACCCGTCAGAAGCTTCCCACTGGACTTAGGAAAAAACCCAAGTCCTCACCTCAGTCCGGAAGGCCCTGCATGGGCTGGCCTCCATCCCCGCCCCCGTCTCTCCCCTCCTTGTCTCCCCTGCGCTCTCTCCACCTCAGCCACACTGGCCCTCCTGGAGTTCCCTGAATGCTGTTCCACGGGCTGTGGGTTCTCTCTCTCAATTGTCCCCCACCTAGGATCTTTGCCTGGTGGTTCCTCCTCACCTCCAGGTCTTTGGATGGCACCCGAGGTGTCTGTCACCTCCTCTGAGGCATTCATGAACACCTGCCTTATGACGTTCTGCCCTCCTTTCTCTCTCCCCCAGCACTTCTTATTATTTAGGATGCATTTGCTTGTTTTCTTACTAAGCATCTCTCCCCGGGGGCTGTGGAGTCACCTCCCCACCGTGTTTGTGCAGCCCAGTGCCTGGCACTCCAGGGGAGCTTCACTCGCTGGGTGACAGAATGACCGAGTGTGTGTCGTAAGCCTTTTTAAGGCCTAGTGGCAAGGAAGCCCACTTCCCGAAGTGGCTCCCCCTTTTCTTTTCTGCCTCATGTGTGAACATTCATTTAAGCAGGACGTGGCGGCGTGTGCAAGCAAAGCCGTGCTGCGGTTTCTCGAGCCAAAGACTGAATCATGACCAGCCCAAGGCAACAGGAACATGGGAGCCATAATGTAATCAAGTGCCTGTCAGTCAATCAGTTATCAATTGTTGAGCAAATATTTAGCGAGCCTTTCCCACGCGCTTATCTCTTTATGAAGAGCTAATCAAATCCCATGAGTCCTTCAGAGACCCAGAGCCATGGCCTTCTCTGCCAGGGAGCCCCCCAGGCTGCAGCCCCTTTGGCCACTTTCCTTTGCCTTCCCTCCTCCTTGAGAGGTGAGTCTCCACTCCAGCCGCCCAGCCGTCCCCATCACCCCAGCTCCCTCCCTTCAACCCAGGGCTCCTACCTTGAATGGGGGAGAAGAGCCTGAAGATGGGGGGACAGGCCAACACGACCACCTGGCCCTGAGGGGTGGCTGGCCAGCAGGTGAGGTTGTCCCACATCTTGCTGCAGCCTGTGGGGTGAAGACAGAGGACACGTGGGTCAGCGTGGTCACTAGATGCCTCCAGCCCTACGGCCTGAGCCCAGAGGCACCCACTCTCTTCTTCCTGCCACCAGGCTCCCACCTGAGACTCAGGTCTGAGAGGGGAGGCACAGCCCTGCCCAGGCGACACTGGGCCTGTCTTGGCAGGGAGGCAGGGAGAGGAGGCACGACTATCGCTTCTTGGACCTCAGTGAGCGATGGAGCACCCCTCGGGGTGTTTCAAACACTGGTGGGGGTTTTATTTGTTGCAGCAATTGGGGGGCCCCTCACCTGGCATTTGATGGGCAGGCACCAGGGATGCCAGGCAGGCAACCTGACTGGTCCTGCCCGGTGACGAACTGTTGCACGTTCTGCATGGCTTTCAGATGAGCCACTGCAAATTCATGTAGATGAAAACCTTCTGCAATGACCACGGCCGGGACTCTTACTCATTTCACAAACAAACACCAAGGAGTTACTGCACAGGTTTGACATATATGGAGTTTTCCAGGAATGCAACCACAGGGTAAAGGGAGCCAAGATTGTGCTTTGTTTTGTTCGGAACTTTACTGAGAGTTGTTCAATGTTTTGGAAAATCATGTTACCTACAGCAGAGCTGCCTGTAATATCTGAGTCACTGATACAACCACCCGCACATGTCAATCTACATTTATAGTCTCACATTCCCGGAATTTATATTTATAGTTACAACCTACAGACTACATCTTCTTTTAGTGTGATCATGCCCAAACATGTACACGGTATTTTATTAGAAATTACTTGCCTTTTAATTATTCTTTCATGTTACAGCTAGAACATCATTTTTTATAAGAGTGGATGCGTGTGTGTCCTGAATTTCATTTTATGATAGTAAAGAAGGCATTAGAAAATGTCCGTTATAAAAACAAGCTTTGGGCTGATGAGTATATTGGGGTACAGCTAGTTCTTAGGCAACATAGGTGCTCAGCAACCCTGGGCGGGAAAACTTAGGTTGTGAACTGTGACGGTGCGGGTGTCGTCAGAGAGCGAGTTCAGAGAAAACTGTGCCCAGGCTGTGTTCTGCGCCATGTAGCTATTCGCCTTGCAGAGCCTGGCCGGGGAAGGGGGCTCAGTGGGGTACCTAAGGGTCCGCTTTAATAGGCAGATGCAAATGCCACGCTTTTGCCCATTCAGGAGCTGAGTGCCCCTGGAGGACTAAGACTACTCTGGACCCCCTCCCTTGAGGGAGGCTTAATTGTCTCTTTGCAGTCCTGCCAGTCCTTAGATTTGCTCAGGAAACCCAACCCCTGAGCCAAAGTCAACGCCAGCTGGGCCAAGCCCAGCCCAGCCCAGGTCCGAAGGTTCATGAGTTCCCAAGAGGGGAGCCTGGGAAGAGGAGGTGGAGGGATGTCCTCACTTGGGGAGCAGCCTCGGGACTCTGCATGCTGGAGTGGGCTGGCAGCGGGGAGGGACACCTTCTGGGGCTGCAGCAGTCAGGTGGCACCTGCCACTGAAGGCTGAGTAGGACACCTGCGTCCTCAGGGCCTGGCCAGGGAGTACGGCCTCCCTTCCTCGAGGACCCCAACCGTCTCCACCCCAGCCTGTCCTGAGGGCTTTGTGGTGTCACCCTGGCTGCCAGTCCCTCTCCCATTCTGTGCCAGCCTCTCTGGAGGCCATGTAGGGGCCCTTCAGACCAGTCAAATCCTGCTCATGGTTCAAGAGTCTGTTATTATAATATTAGCAAACACTTACACAGCCTTTGTGTGCGCCAGGCACTGCTCTCACCTCTTTAAATGAATGACTTATTTCACTCTTCTGTTTCGCAGGGGAGGACACCGAGGCACAGAGAGATTAGGCAACTAGCCCGAGGTCCCACCGCCGGTGAGTGGGGCAGCCTATGCATAGGCTCCCTCTCCTCCGGGCCAGAAGGGCGGATGTCATTTCTCTGGGAATTTTGCTGCTGCTGGACTTTGTTTACCCTTCTCTGACAGTGCTGGGCACACCCTGTTTTGTAGGCCAGCTATTGTGTCTGGGTCCCTGCCAGACTTTGGGCTCTCTGAATCTCCAGCTGCCAACACAGGTTGGAGAGTAGATTTGGGGCTGGTCTCTGGCCCTGAGCTCTCCTTCACCAGGGCTGGGACAGAAGAGAAGGGGACTGAGCTCGGCCCTTGGGGAGGCCACACTTGACCTCAAGGAATCTCAGCACCACCAAGGCGGGGCTGTGCACTGCGCTGGGTCAGTGAGCAGGACAGTGGGCCGGGCAGGGGGGCCAGAGAAGAGAGGCCAGTTGGGGGGACGTGGTCAGGGGAGATCCCGCAGGAGGCAGGGCAGGGCTGGTTTGCTAAGGCAGCAGGGTCGGGGTGACAGCAATAGAGGGGGTGACAGCCATAAAAATATTTGGTACCTGGACCGGCCTATTGTCCTGGGCTGAGCCCTGGGAGTATTTTGGGTGTGCTCACCCCAGGGAGGCCCCACAGGCTCCATCACACATGTCACCAGGCCCATAGAGACACAGGGGCTGTGTGTGTCCATTAGGGGCTGTGACCCCAAAAGGAAAACTCAATCCCAAGCCTGGGGTGAGGGATGGTGAGGTCAGGTGGAGTGGGCCTCTGTTCTGTCATTTCATAGACTTGTGTGCACACAAACACACACGGACATGTACTTCCAGATACATAGAACCCCAGACACGCATGCAGACATACGTACATGTGCACTTATCTGGACACGGAAAGACCACAGATGCAAGCAAACAGGCACATAGAATCACACAACTCACAGACACATACGTGCATAGAGACAGACGTGTCTGGGCGTACCACCACCATTCCCACCAATGGACACACTCCCATACCGACACAGCACACCAGGCAGACGCGTCTAGGCATGTACAAACCTAAATAGACACACGCTCCTGACTCACAAAGACACTCAGAGTCAGACACAGAGTTACACACCCCAGAGGCACAGACACTGCCCCGGACAGACACGGGCCAGGAGCACACACCTGGTTGTGCACGAACACACACAGAGTCCCACAGGGGGTCATGGGCAGACCCATGGCCCCTGACCCATGCCTGCCTCCTCTGGATCCCAGGCTGCGGGTGACAGGGTGTTGGCCCCCAACAGGCATGCTGTGCCAGCAATGACCTCATCAGAATCACAAGGGTGGCCTGCCCCAGGGCCTGGGAGGTGCTGCAGTGAGGCCTAGAGTCTGGGGTCTGGGACTCTCAAGGCCCCCCATAATCCCACCTGCCCTGGCGGGGTGGGCTGGGGCACATAGGTAGTGGCAGGTCCAGCCACCCCTTGACCTAGGCCTCAGTCTCCAGGCCCCAGGAAACAGGGGGCTGTCCTGCCTTGAGACCCAGGGGAGGCAAAGCCTCTCTGTGAGGCTAAACACACTCACGGTGCAGGAGGCAGACGGCTGGGTACCTGGGCTAAGAAGAGGGACCCAGGAGGGATCATGGAACTGTCAGCCTCAGAAAGGTGGTGAGGGAGCCTGGGGGCTGGGAAGACACAGAGATGCTCCCTGCTCATGAGCAAGGCTGTTCCCTAACTGAGCTCAGCCTCGGGGCACGGCCTGGGATGGAGGCCCACCCACCTCCCACTTCCCAGGGCAGTCTGCTAGGTGCCTCCCACCTTCCCGGCCTCTCTGTTCCTCCAAACCTGCCCACCCCTCCAAGTCTGGCTCAAGTGGCACCTTTCCGAGAAATTCCTCCTATCCTCACCCAGGCGCTCTGAGCTCAGTGGGGGGTGATGGCCCTGCTGTCTGGTCTGGGAAGCTGGCACCACCCCTCGCACTGCCAGGCTGGGGGTCTCCCAGACCCCTGAGGGAGTAGCCGGAGACCCCGTGTGCTCAGACTCTCAGGCTGACCTTGACTCGGCTAATCAGCAGGATAATGAGCTGATGGTTCCTCTGGCCTGCTGAGCGTAGCTTGGGAAGGTGAGGCCAGTGTGTGCACCTGTGTAGGCCTAGGCGCCTGCGTGTGTGTGCGTGCATGTGTGTGGTGTCACCATAAGTCCTCTGGGTGTTTCGGTGGCAGAGCCTAGGCTTAAGAAGAAGGAGCTGAGCCTCCCCGCCCACCCCCACCATGGTGAGTATTCCAGACCTGTCGGACTAGCCTGGTGCTCCTTCTTGCTCTGGACCGTTGAGATGGCTTTGAGTTCCATGTGGTCCCTGTAGGGGTCACACACTGTGACCAAATGTCCCCTGCTCTTCCTCTGAGATGCTTATATAGTACAGGAGCTAATCCAGGAGTGTGGGGTTCTGGGGCCAGTTGTCCCCATCCCAGCCCCCCTTTGGGCAGGGTGAGGGGTCCTGGAACTTGCCTACTCTCATTGCCCATGCCCCCCCGACCCCCGCCACGCAGCACCCTGGGCCTCCCATCCTGGGTGGGCTGGCGGCCATGGGCATCGTCTCCATTTTTCCTGGAGAAGAGGGATAGGGGGTCCCAAAGGCAGATTGGCTCCATGCACTTTTCAGAACCCCCATTTAGTACGTCCTCCTCAGCTGATGCTGGGAGCTCCCCAGACCTGGGGTGGGGCGATGGGGACGGGGAGGCCATTCAGTCCCTTCCTCCTTCCCTCTGCTCCTCCCAGCCCCTCCTCACCAGCCAGCAGCTCCGTGGTGTGAGCCCTGTCCTGGGGTCCCCATCCAACAAATGTGGAATGAATGTGACTTGCAATGAGGCTCATGAGGTGAGGAAGCACGGGGTCCCGCGGGGGTCTGCAGCTCCCCTCCTCCCACGGCGGCCTCACCTGCGGTGGTCTCGTTCTCCAGCTGGGCCTCGTCCAGGCACTGCTTGTGCTGCAGCTCGATCATCTGCAGGTAGTCACACTCCTGCTGCAGCATGGCTGCCCGGCTGCCCTGGGGGACGGACAGGGAGGGGATCATCAGCCTCGGCCACACACTCAGGAGTGTGGGGCCAACCAGGGCCCAGTCACTGTGCTGAAACTGCTCTCACCCAGGGATGGGACCCAAGTTCAACTGAACCCCAATTGCAGCCCCAGACTGAAACCCGATCCTAGCTTGACTGAAACTTGAACCTGACCTGGATCTGACCCCAAAGCTGGGCCCACCTTGAGGGCCCTGTCATGGCTCCTTAGTGGCTCCCCAACAGTGCTGCAGCTATAACAACTCTGTCTCTTTGTAGGTGGCACGACCCTGGACAGAGGCAAGAGGGCCTGTCCTTAGAGCCCTGAGCTGGCCCTCTGGATGCTGCCACTCTCCAGCTTGGCTTGGGAGTCCTCTGTTCCTGCCTCAGTCTCCCTGGATGGGTGGGGCCCAGGTAGCACTACCTTGTTGTGGGGAATTAGATCCTGGCCTCTGGTTCCTGGGGCCAGCCCCGGGAGGAACCCAGGAGTCCGGCTGCATTTTCCAGCCTTTGTCCCCACTCCAGGAGCCTGTGCTCTGTCCCCTGGGTTTTTGGGCTGGGAAGGGGATTCTGGCCCTACTTGCCCAGATCTTACCTGCCGCCTTTGTAGCTTCTAAATAATTCAAGCTGTATCAGATCTAACGGGGGTGGGGAAGTTTAAGGAAGTAAAAGAGGCCCATCTAGGATCCCACCAGCCCTGCCCTGCCCTGAGAAGGTGGGCAGAAGGGACAGAAAAGCCCAAACTTCTTTTCTCTCCACCTCTGGGACCAGACCTGTGTGACAGGGGACGTTGGCTTTGGGGAAGACATGTGAGTGGGGGGCATGGCTGTCCAGGAACAGCCAGAGAAAGCCAGGCCTTGGGAGCTCTTGGGTGGGGAAGGGTGGGTGAAGGCCTCTGCGGAGGAACCGTTGGGCCGGCGGCAGCTCTTTTCTCTTTGACTTTAGGAAAGTGGCTTCTGGCCCTGGCAACCCACATCGGTTTCCTCATCTCTACCTGGGGAGGAGAATGTCACAGTCCCTGCCAGGGCCATATGAGAGGGTCCAGCAAGACGTCTCCAGAATCACACATTCTCAGTGTCTCCTCCAGCTTGTCCCTCCCACCCTGGCCCTTGCCTCCTTGGGACTCAATCCCTCCACTGCTGACTTGGGGTTTCTTAAAGTGGGTCTGTGGGAAGCGCATCGGTGCGGGGCTTCCTTCCCCTCATTTCCTTCCTTTAAGGGGGTCCCGCCTGGCCTGCAGGCACCAAAGTACTTAGCACTTTGACCGCTACTCTACATAAGTCAGCCCCGCTACTCTACATAAGTCAGCCCCGTTGTGGGCTCTGCATCCCAGGTGGCAGTGAGCTCTCCATTGCTGTGGAGGGAGAGAGGTCCAAGCTGAGGCTGGACACCACAGTGTCTAAGAGGCCACACAGTTAAGTCTCTGCCACCTCCACAGCTCCCCCACTCCCTGCTGAAGGCTTTGGTTGGGCCTCATTGTCTCACGGGTCCCCTGTTGTCCAACTTTGCCATATGCAGATAACACCATGGCTGACCTAGCCCGGGTCTAGGAGAAGAACTCCTTGCCTAGTGTTGGGAAATAGACTAAGAGATGTGAGAAGTTTCAGGGGTTTTGCAGGTCTTTGCCTTGAAGGAAGCAGCTTCTATTTTGTGAACTGACATGTCCACAGATTCCTTCAAGGCAAAGACCTGCAAAGCCCCTGAAACTTCTCACATCTCTTAGTCTATTTCCCGACAGCCCAGGGCTCCTCTCAGACTTCCCCAGCATCCAGACCGCACCTGCCCATGTGCCAGTGGCCTGGAAGCCACACAGCGAACATGGGTTCTGTCTTGGATCTTTAAATTTATCAGCCAATGGGAGTAAAGACGTTAACTGGTGAGTCATTTAAAACTTGGCATACTAAAGTAACACAGATCTGTTATGGAGCGGATGTAGTTATTAACATTTGTATAACTGTTAAAAGAAAGGAGACGAGACTTAAAGGAAACTCTGTGCCTGTGGTTTCTCTTTGGGGTCATGTGCTTCCCCTCTTTCCCATAGGGTACTCAGGCTGAAATGCTCAACATGCTCTGTCTTGAGGGGTCTGTTCCTGGCTTCCTCAAGTGTAGGGGGAAGAATGGCCGGTGGATCTCAGAGGTGGCCTCGGGAAGAGGAACCTGGGGACTGGCCGCCTGAGCTTGTGTCCCACCATTGGTCTATTTTGCTCGTCTTGGAGCACACTTCTCCCCAAGGTACCTTCCCGGCTCTGTTGTCCACCAGCAACAGGTTCTTTCTGCTTTCTGGCCCCTTCCCAGCCTCTCCTGATCCCCCTGCCCATTCCACCTCCCATCGCACTGCAGCGTGGAAGCAAGATGGTTGGTAGTGGACGTCTATTGTTTCCGCCTTCCGCCATCCTTTACTCCCCTCTGGTGCCATGTCCTCGCCTCTGTCTGGGAAGCCACCTCCTTCCCTACCGCTAGTTCATGGGGGTCTGATGAACCCCTCTTCCAGGAGATTGACATGTGACCAAGACTTAAGTCAACCAGAGCATTCCAGGTCACAGTGCCTGGCACATGGCCCGAGTCAGGCTACTCAGAGCCAGGAAGCTCACCCCTGGGACTTTGGATTAAGCAATTAGGCAAGTGGATTTGTTTTTTCCCATTGGAGTGAGAACCTTAAAGGATGCAGGGGCTGGAGCTTCTGCTGCCATCTTGTTGACAAGTGAAATGATAATGAAGGCTGCGCAGCTGAAGGCAGGATAGAGAGCTGGAGAAAAACCAGGCCCTCTTCACATGGTCTGAGCCCCTGAATCCAGCCATGCCTGAAATCATCTCTGCTTCCAGCAACATGAGCCACTGCCTTTCTTTATGGCTCCAGTCAGTTGAGTTTTATGTCCCTGTAACTAAAAGTGTCCAGTCTTATGGGCTGAGAAAGGACAATGGATGACCTCCCTTTCTGGGTCTTCATAAGCTAGGGCTATGGCTACGTGGTTTGCCAAGAGATATTTCTTTCCCAATCGCTGTGGGCACTTGGGTTTTGGCAGCTTCTGCTTCCCACTCTCTGAAGGGTAGAAGGTGTTGGGTTGGCTTCTCTAGCCAACTCTGCTCCCCTAACAGCAAAGCTACAGAGCCCTTCCTGGGGGGCAGTTCACAGAGAATGGAGGTGTGAGCATAGGAGCCTAGGGTGTCTCTGAATAAAGTGGGGGTGGCCTAGAAGATGAGCTCTGTCTTTGCCACAATTTATTTGAGTGCTGGGCCCATCTGGAGAGGGGTAGAGCAAATGGAGACCCAAAGAGGGACCTGAGGTCACTCAGCAAATGCACATTCCCAGATGGGACCTAAGTCTCTGACCACTGGTCTGGACTGCATCAACCCCTTTGCACAGCCTTGCTTTGGGCCATCTGGTCAACCATTGCCCTTTGAGGGCCAGGGCCAGGGCAGCTCCCTCTAGCCCTTATCACTGAGGAATTCAGGCAGACTTTGGACTTCCTCTCCCACTTATTTCCCTATTCTAAACATCCTCATTATCCCTCTGGACTCCAGGCACATGGAGAGAGTTAGAAAATTCCCTGACCGAATATAGCCAAGCCTACTGATCCCAGGGAAGAGTTCCAGGGTGGGATCTAGCTGGAGCGTGGGCTTCGTACAGAGTGGATATTCTGTACCCATTCTGCAGAAAGCAGGAGCGGCTTGTGCACAAGCATTGAGGCATGAAAATGCCTAATACATGCAAGGTTGCAAGAAGCTTGGTGGAGCTGCAGCAAGGAGTTCTGTGGCATCAGGAGACAAGCTGGATGCATGCAGGGGTGGGATCAGAAGGGCTGGGATGCCAGTTCTGAAGTGTGAACTTTGTCTCCTAGGCCTTTGGGGACCATCAGAGATTTGAAGCAGGAGCCTGAGGATGGGAGTCACACATCTTACAAAGATCCCTCAGGTTGCGGGTGGTGGGGCTGAAAGCTACTGCACCAGTCCAGGCAGGGCCTGATGAGGCCTGGGTTAAGGCAGACAGGGCAGGGCAGTGGGTATAGAGAGGAGAGGGCCCACCTGAGCAGGTAGAATTAACAGGACTTGGTTAATCCCCATCCCCAATCAGACTCAGGGCTCTCCTGCCAACTCCTTTTCAGTCACCTAATACCATGGCATGAGACAGAAGACAACCAGGATTGAGGAGATGCTGTGGGCTTCTTCACTGCTGCCTGGGTCCCTTCTCCTGGCCTCAGGAACACCTGTCCTAGGGGAGGTATTGGGAGCCCAGTCTGGTCCCAAACTCTCCAGCCTCGGCTCAGCTGCAGGGTCAGGCTGACTTTAAGCTTACTTCTTGGAGCTCAGCCCAGCACAGGAATTGGTGAGAGGCGCAGGAGAAAGTCCTGCTTTCTCCTTCCATTGTGGGGCTCCCTGAGATCTGGGGCAGAGGCTGGGGTGGGGATGGGCATGGGGGTGAAGATGCTTGGAGTTATAGCTGTTAGATGCTAGGAGCTCTGAAAGACAGGGTGGGCCCAGCTCCGGCTAGCAGGCCACATCCAATGCCCTGGTGGGCAGCCCGAGACCAGCTACTGCCTAGGGTCAGAACCCCCAGCCTCAACCCAGGGGAGCGGGAGCCCCCCTGAGGAGCAGCTGGTCTCTGAGAGGAGGGCAAAATGCGGTAGGTTGGCTAAGGTGAGAAGGAGGAAGAATCTGTCTGGAACTCTCCACGTACTGGGAGCCACCACGGATGATTTTGATTTGTGCTTCTGAGGTTTGTCATAGGAGGGCTCTTTTCCTCCTGCCTGAGCCTGTTAGAGGCGGCAGGGGATGGGGAGTAGAAGGCAGGGGGCTCGGAGTGGCCCCATTTACGTTCTCCCCCATTATTCCAGCCTTTAACAGAAGCCATCTCACACCCAGCCATTTATTTACACCCATCTCAGAAATCATGTGGTAACAAAGAGACACAGGGAAACTGAGGACTCGGAGAGAAAGCAGTGTGATCAAAGTCACACGGGACCGCAGCCCGGCGTCCCAGCCTGCCCCTGTGTGCTGCCTCTTGCCTGTGAATCGGTAAGGAGATGGAGGTCCTGTCGTGAGAGGCCAGGGGTGAGGAGGGAAGGGCAGGAAGGGAGGGGGTGAGGGACATAGGAGGGCACAGTAGATTGTGGGATCCAGAAGTCACAGAAGAGAGGGGAACATGCTTCCAGCTTTGCAGACTGCACCAAAATAAGTTGATATAAAACCTCATCTTACATGTGAAGAGGCATGAGGTAGCCTGCTGGGGTGACGGGAATGTGTAATAGATTAACCTGGGCGGTGGCTGCACAGGTATACACACGTGTGACAAATCACGGAGCTGTCACTTCAGATTTATACATTTTACTATTATGATTAAAAAATAGCTCTAACGTCCCAGGAAAGCATGTGGCGTGCCATAGCCCCTCTGGAAGAAGTAGCTCTTCTCGGTGAGGCGGCAGAGCCCCGTTAAGACCACAGGTTCCGGAATCAGACTGTCTGCCACTTCCTGGCTGGGTGACTTGGGCGACTTAATCATCCTCATCTGTAAAATGGGGACAGAAACAGCATGACCTACTTCTAGGGTTGTGTCAAGGGTCACATGTAAAGGACACTAGCCAGGCACCAGGGGACTGCCAGCAGGGTTAGCCGTTATTGCCAAAGCCCTAGTTCAGCCCTCATGCCAAGCTGGCCCTGCCGTCTACGCCCCAGCCTGGCCACAGCCGTAGTGCCTCGCACAACCCCAGGCAGTCTGAAGGTCCTACCCACTGGGAGGTGGCAGCCATACCTACCAGAGAGGTCTCGAGTCTGTCAGCTCCCCTCGTCCCCTTGTCCCCTACTGCAGTCTGATTTCTCTTCCTTTTTCTGTATTTTTACATCCCTTTGCCAATAGCCCAAAGTCTGCTCTCTGCAAATCCAAATTTTGCCAGCCACACCTCCTGTTGGAGAAGGCTGAGCCCTGGGTGGTAGAAGAGTAGAATGAGAAGTGGTTTGTCTGTGTGTGTGTGTGTGTGTGTGTGTATGTGTGTTGGTGGGGTCAGGGCGGGGGTGGAGGTGGGGACACAAGGATACAGATTTGGGCTTGGGGCCAGAAAGAACTTTCCACAGCTCAGAGTGATACCAGGACAAGAGCTCTTGTAATTAGTAGAATCCAAGCAAAGACATTCAGCTTGTTCCCATCTAAGGGCTCTTCTTGGAAGGTTTCCTTTGGGCCATGAAGCCTTCCAGGATTTCTTTGCAGAGGATCACGTAGTGATGGCTGGCAAAGCAGGGACAGCAGGGATGGTGGCTGAGCATTCAGTTTAAATCCCCTGCCCCTTGAAAGTGATCCCGGCCACCCCTAGGGAATTAGGGTTTGCAGGACTCAGTTTACAAACACAATGTCTGTGGGTGACATCGGTGTTGGGGCCACCTGCAAAGGGTTGGGCACCAGCACAGGGAGCCACAAGGCTGTGAGTCCTTGGTACACAGAGGTTGGTTGGTGACCTCTTCCTCTCCTCTGGTGACTCCCTGTTCAGGAAGAACTTGTTTTTAAGTTAGATAGCAGGAGGCACTTCCTGAGAGATATGAATCCTCATCTCAAGAACCACATGAGAAGGGATGCGTGTAAAACAACCCTGCCCGGTGGAGCCCAGCTCCATGCTCACTGCCAAGGCACCCTGTTCCTTCCTCGTGACCCTGCCAGCTCGCTGTGCTGTCCCGTCAGATGGCGACAGGAAAGCTTCTGTGATAAGGCCACCCCCCGATAACATCACTCATCTTGTGGTGCTTGATTAAATTCTGTCTGGGGATATGTGAACATTAGATATTAAGGCATCCCTGTTACTTTTGTTAGGTGTGATGATAGTATCATAGTTGTATAGGAAAATGTCCTTTGGTTTTAGAGATGTGTCTTGAAATAATTTGGGGTAGAAGGTCAGGATGTCTATATTTTACTTTAAAATACTTCAGCCAAAAAGAAAATATGCAAATATTAATTGTCAAATGTTGACAATTGTCAATCCTAGGAATTGGGTAGTTGCATGTTCATTATAGTATTCTCTATACTTGTTTGAAAATTTTTGTCATAAAAGCAAAAAAATATAACTGTACATGTGGTGGAGAGATTGAATTGTGTTTCTTTTTCTTCTTCAGATATAATTCTAAGGTATTAGAGAGAATTTGTACGTATTGAAATTTTCCACTAGGTGTAATGAAAACCGTTTTGTGTTGGGAAGTTGAACGGGAGGACGCAGTCTGGGAGGTTGACAGAAGGGGCCGGGAGACAGGGACAAGATCTCATATAGTCCCCAGGCCCCATTCCTCATCCATGGCCAGAGGGGCCACAGTGAGGGGCCCAGCAGTGGCAGGAGGGTGGCAGGCTGGAGGCCCTACCCCAACGTCATGGCACATGCTGGATTTCCACTGAGGTGTGAGAGGGCCCGGCACCCTCCTCCCCGCCCTCTCTGAGAGGCCCCTCCCCCGGCCTACCTGGGCCTGGAGCCTCTCCCCCCAGGTTGTCTGGCCACCTCATGAGGTCATCCCCACATCCCCAGGACTCCTGCCTGCCCTGGGGACCCCTGGGCAGGTGGGGGCAAGAGACGGCTGTATAAAGGTCCACAGGGCTCCCAGGCTGGGACCAAGGGGAAGGGATGGCCCATCACACAGTGCACACCCCTACTTGCACTGCCTCCATCCAGGCTCACAGGAGTCCTTCCTGGAAGACCAACCCTGCTTCACAGAGATGCTGGGCTCCAGGGGAAGATTATGTCCCAGGCAGGAGGTGGAGCTGGCTTCAGCCCAGTCTCCTTTTCCCAGTTCCCCGTCACCTCCCTTTTGTAGTGAGGAAACTGAGGCCCTTGAATAGAGATGAAAGATGTCCCCCAGGCCAACCAACTATTGCCATGGAGTGGAGTGAGGACCAGGTCTCCTGGCCCCAGCTTGGGCTCCCCATGAAAGCCCCAGAAACCTCAGGGCACCAGGATGGGAGAGTGGAAACTTCCGCAGGAAGCTCCTTCTTCCAGCACGATCCCTGGGCTTCCCTGGCCTAACTGAGGTTGTCACTTTATTTGAGGAGAAGGCCTGACCCAGCTGCAGCCCAAAGCTCACAGAATGGCCTGTTGGGGGCCAAGAGAGCCTGGGCAGCTGTGGCCAGCCTCTGGAGAGGCTAGAAGCAGGTGGCAGGGGCAGTAGGATGCCTATGGCAAGGTGAGGACTTCAGGAGCCAGTGGCCAGTAACCTGCCTCAAAGGGGTCGGAGGAGCCAAGCTCCCCTCCCCCAAACTCCTGGGCCATCCCAGACTCTGCAGGGAGCTGGGAGCTTCCTCCTCCTTCTGGAGTCAGGCCTATTGGTCCTGCCAACAGAAGGGTGAAAGCTTGGTCCATTTGGCCAAACTCTTCAGGGCACTGTCCTGCCTCCTCCAGGGAGCCTTCCCTGACTGTTCCTCTCACAACCCCTGCCCCCAGTTCTGGGAGGCTGTGCTCTCCCTGGGATCTCTCTCCCAAGTCACTGGGTCTGGTCTCCCCACCAGCCCGAGAATCTTCCCAGGTCAGGGCCTGGGTCTGCTCCTCCTCTGTGACCCGTGGTCACACCCCCCCTCCCCTTGTGCTGGGCATTGCCCTGAGCAACTCTGTCACCAGTGAGAAGTCCCTGTGCCTGCTGCACAGGGGGCGGGGGCGGTGGAAGGCCTGACACGGCTGGCCTTGGGGCAACTTCCTGCTCGGAGACACTGGAGGTTTTCTTTACCTTTTTGCTTCCCTGTTCAGAGATTTCCCTTTCCCAGGCTGAGGTCAGGGCGCCATAAACAGGAGTGACTTAGCCTTGGGCCTTCAACCTGAACTTTGCAGCCGCCATTTTATGACTGTGATAACGCCCGCCCTGAGTCTGGCTGGAGCAGGATTGCCTGGTGTCCATTCCACGGGGGAGCAAGTGGTCGCTGGTGGGGAGGAGGGGGAGGCAGAGGGGAAAATGGGGGCCCCTCACTCCAGCCTGCCCTCACCCAGTCCTGGCTCAGTCCCTTCCCCTTGCTTGGTGGGCCCACCCCTGCACTGGGTTGTAAGGAGCATGGGAAGGTGAGAGATCCCGGCCCTTGACCCCACGGGATGGTCAGAACAGCCCCCACTGGGAGGTGAGTAGGGCTGAAGGTGGGGGGAGGGTTTGGTTTGCGGGAGCAATCAGGGAAGGCTGTCTAGAGGAGGAGAAAGAGTTGGGCACTAAATGAATAAGATGTGGAGAGACAGGGGAGGTGGGCATTGGAGGAGCCAGGCTTGGGCTGTCTCGGGAGGTGGGAGGCAGATATGGCTTGGTGCGAGAGGAGCCCCCGCTGAAACCATTCTGCCCTGGGCTCAGAAGCCTTCAGGGATGGGGGAATGGGGCATCAGCGGTGGTCCCCATATCCCTCGCTCATCCCAGAGGAGTTTCAGTGGCTGGGGCCCAGGGTTGGGCGAGCCAGGGGCAAGCCAGAGAGTTGTTGGTGAGATCTGGAGGCTTAGTGACACTGAGGGGCTGAAAGTGGTGCCTGTGGCCTCAGGGCTAGAGGTGAGGCTTCAAGTGGTTAGGGGGTGGGTCTCATGGCTATCAATGGGAGGCAGGGAGGCTCCTGCCAGTTGTCAGAGTTTTGCTCCTAGGACAGGCAGTGAGTTTCCCCTCCCTAGAGTGTACAAGACATCAGCTAGGTGAAAGCACAGAGATTCCTCTCCTGGTAGGGGTGACGATAAGGGAGGTGATCATGGAGGATGTCTACGGACTAGATAATCAAGATCCCTCATCCTCTCCTAGCCAATCTGGAGCGGGCATTTCAGGCCCTGCCCAAGCAGCAACTCCAGATTACTGAAGGCCTGGAGTAGGGGTAGGGAGAAAATCAACCTCTGTCCAGGGGGACAGGTGCGGCTCTTGTGTCTCTGGGCCTCACTTTGCCCATCTGTAAAATGGCCTTGGGTAGACTCAGTGAGGCTTGAGGTCTTCTTGTTTTTAGAGTAAGATGAGCCATGCACCTCCTTCCCCAACCAGGGTCTACTCTGTGGCCCAGGTGAGTCATCCACAGATACACACACAAGCACACCCACACGCAGGGCACATGGGTACACACGTGTCAGGGGCATACACATACCTCTGTTGGTAGGAAGCAGGAGGCCATTGTAAGTTGGTTATTGGCTCCCTGCTCAGCTTTCTCTATGCACATGCCTGTCCTCTCCCCAACCCCTCACTGCCCACCACCTTCCACCTCGGGGTTCCCATCTTTTCGCTCTGTTCAGTAGGAGGGCATAGGAAGGGGTCTGCATGTCACCCACCTGATCCCAAGAACCCCTTCTCAGGCCCAGCGCTGGGTCTGCTGCTGACACCCCACAGACACCTCCAGACAGGCACAGCACACAACGACGACCCACAGTGAGTATGAGACCTTCCATTTCAATCGGCCACAGTACCCAACCCTGCACCCACTGGCCTCCCCACTCCACGCACACCCGCAGCCACTACACGGAAGGCACGTCTGGGGCCCACGTTTTCCCCGCTCCCCTCCACCGAGGCTGAGCCGGGAAGGACTGGGCACGAGCAAGACCCCACCCCTCGGGTCCAGCTCCGGTTTAGGACGGAGGCAGGAGGCGAGACGGGGTGCTCGGCGCCCCTTATTCCCCTTACACAGACGCGCGCACAGACGGCCGGGCTCCCTCTGCCCCCACTCCACCCCCAGCTGCAGGGACTCCGGGCGGCCGGGCGGACACTCACCGCGGGGCCGAGGGCGCAGGCGAGGGCGCCTGCCAGCACGCATAGCCAGCGAGCGGGCGGCAGGCTAGGCAGACGCATGGTCCGCCCTGAGCCCGCGGCGCGCGGTCCCGCGCCAGTAATGGGCTGGCGGGCGGCGCACCACGCGGGCGATGGCCGGGAGCCTGGCAGACTGGCGGTGGCGCGGTGGCCCCGGCGCTAAGAGGAGCCGATTGGGGCTGGGGGCGGGCCCCGGGGGCTCGTCTGACGGGCGGCCGGTCTAGCCAATGGACCGGAGGAGGCGGGGCCGCCGCGCAGGTATGGGGCGGGGCCGAGGCGCCCCCGCGAGTGGGGAGTCCCCGCGCTCCCTCCGCCAGTCCACACGTCAGTCTTCCGTGGTGAGGCACTCACAGGCCTTCCGCCCTTGGCGCGCATCTCTCGGGAATTTCGAGACCCCAATATGCCCCATGCTCCCCGGCGTGGCTCACGACGTTCCCAAGCGCCTGGCTGTGGTCTCCCACCTCCGCACACCCGCTCAGCCCCATCGCAGGGCTCTACCTTCCCTTCGGAGCCACTTCCCCCCGGAGGCCTCCCCGGCCGCCTCCCCACTCCCCACTTATGCAACTCAGAGGGCTTGTGTGCGTGGACCCGATTACCAGACAGAAAGTGCCACTTATCTCCCCGGCGGCGGGCTGGGGCCCTGCACAGGGCCTGGGGCCGGCAGCGACCGCGAGTAGGTGGGGCGGTTGTTTGGTCCATTCTCGACCGCCCCAACTTATCCGTCGCGCCGAAGAGGCCGGGCGAGGGAGGGGAAGCGAGGGCGCGAATGAGGCCGGACTCTGGGTTCCGCGGCGCCGGCCTTGCTCTCGGGATACCTGGCGGGGTGCTCGGCTCTGGATGAGCGCCCCAGCCCTTCAACCCCCGGGGGACCAGTTCCAAGGGGGATGGTGCGTCCGCGCCCTCGCATGTCTTGGCCGCTCCACCTCCCGAGGGAGCCTAGGCCGAAATTCCAGCGCCCTCGCGCGGGGAGGGAAGGTCTGTTCCCAGCCCGCGGGGCGACTTGGCAGCTGACCTAAAACGAACCAGAGACCTCTACTCACCCGCTTTCCCTACTTTGCAGCCAGGAAGACCGGGGTCCGGAGTGGCCAGGACCCGAGTTGCCTGCCTCTAGTACTGCGCTTCCAAGGATGGGCGGTTCTTCCCCTGGGTGACATCCGGCTGGTCCTTAGGGCTCGGACTATTCGCCCCGAGAATGGCGCATGGTTTCACCCACTCTGCGCCCTGGGAGCGCATTTTCCTGTGGACCAAGCGCAGGTGGCTGACTCGCCCTCTTCCCGAGGGTTCAAACCTGCACAATAGAGGCTGGAGGTGGCGGTCGTGGAGGCGGGATAGGATGGATGGCGGATCGGTGTGAAAGTAGGAGGGCGCAGGACGCGCGGCTACTGGAAGGAGGTCCCGCTCCAGGCGCTGGCTGACCAGCAGGTGCGCTGCTGTTCCCAAAGGACTCACTCCGGCGGCTTCCCTAAGGCGAGGGAGACTCGGGCCGCTGCAGTGGGGTGGGCTTGAGGGGAGTCAGGGAAAAGCTGGGAAAGGATGAGCTCTCCAACCCTCCTCTTCCAGGACTATCTGGGGTGCTCACACTTGCTTCCCCCCCCCCTCTCTCTCCCCTCCCTTCCTCCCTTCCATCATCATTCCACCCTCCTTCCTTCTTTCTTCTCCTCTCTCTGCCTCTGTTTCCTCCTTCCCTCCCTCCCTCCCCCTTCCTTCCCATGCGTGATTATTAGTTGCTTGTTGTGTGCCATGTGCCATGCACTGAGGGCGCAGAGGTGGAGAAGCTAGAGGCACCCCCTTGCCAGAGGAGGACCCTGGGGGCTATTGTGCTCCCCACAATTTCCACTTCCCTCCAGATATAATCAATGAGCCTGGAACACGCCCTCCGTCAGATTTGGGAGCTGTGATGGGGCCTCTGCCCTGGCCTTTCTGGAGCTTGGACCCAAGGCCCCCAGTGGAGAGAGTGTTCAAATGATCTCCAGACATCTCTTCGGCTAACTGCACTCCTGGGGGCCCCCATTAGCTCAGGATCAGGGGTATCCCCTCTCAGGCCTCAGTTCCCCAGCAAGGCAGCAGAATCGCGTCCTTATTCTGGGGAGTTGTCTCTGCTGGCATGGTGTCCTAGAGCCCTAGACGTGAAGAGCAGATCTGTGGACTTTGGCTCTCATAAACCCTCAGCCCCATAGGCTGAGGCCTCAACACACACAATCTGTAGAAATCCCACTGTTAATGCTCCATCCCGTGGCCTGTTGAAGTTCTCCTACTGTCTCTGAGGATGGGGGTCTTGGGTTCTTGAGAGTGCATTGATGGGGATGAGGGTCGCAGATAGAAGGAGGGAGCCAGACCCCACTTTGCCATCTGACTGATCCCCGACAGGTGGCTGGTGGGCAGGGTGAGGAAGGAAGGAGAGGGAATCTTAAGGCTACCAGTGGGCACATGTTGCCTTCCCCTAGCTCTGGAGGGTGGCCCACATCCCCCTCCTCAGTTAGAGGCTGGAGGCGTTTTAAGAGTGACCAGCAGGGCCTCCTGATGCCCTTGCAGTCCTCGATCCCAGGACAGGACTGGAGAAGGTGATTCAGGGAGAATAGTTTCCCTGCAGATTCTTTGCAATAAAAATCAGTTCTTTGTTCTTTCAGAATTGTTCCCCTGGGGGATCCACCTTTCCTTACCTATCAAAAGGCCTAAAACATACTCAGAAGGGAAAGGAGCAGAAAAAAGAAAATAGCAAAACTGAATAAAAACCTACAAAATTCAACCAACACTAAGTTTGACCATGTTCCAACTAATTGTTCCCGAATGTCCTGTCCTATATTCTGAGGCACTGGGCGTGGGGGTGGGGCAGTCAACGATGGACCCACTCTTGGAGAGTTCTGTGGAATCTGATGAGGGAGCCATCCTTTTGCTCACCCAGGTGATCTGGGAAGGCATCTGGGAGGCAGAGGGATGTCAGAAGAAGAGACGGGGCAGACAGGCTACCTGAGGGAATAGGAAGCAGTTACAACAATCTCTGTTCCTCATCTCTCACCCTGTCCAAAGGCTGAGGCCCCTGGAGTCCAAGCATGGGGAGATGGACCACAGCCACCTCCTGCTCTGTGTTTCCTCATGCCCTCCTGCATGGATTTCTCCCTGGGGTGTTTTCTTCTGAGGTCCCTCTTATTGGATCCCCAAAACCTGTCCCCAGTCTCTCACCCAAGCTCCCACCTCCCTCCCAGATGCCAGCATCTCAGGGCTGCAGGATGCGGGAGGTGGAGGGAAAGAGAGAGAAGCAGAGTCACTTGCCATCCCCCGTGACAACAGGCACGGTGGGAAGGGAATCTGCAGTTACTCATTCTGAGCCTGCCTGGCTTCCTGCCTGTCTCATCCCTGTGGTGTGTGCCACCCTCGCCTCCTCTAGTCCTTTAAGCCACCTGTCAGAATCATGCACTCACTGCCTTTGGGGCTCCCAGCTCAGGAGTTCAGTGGTGGTGAAGTTCTGTGGTGAAGTAAGAGGGACCATAGAGTGGCCTTGACCTGCACGGTGGAGGCCAGGCCAGGACAAGGTGAGGAAACCACCTGGCTTGGGGACTCACTGCTGGAGGATTTCCCTGCCAGAACCACCCACACCGCTCTCTGGACGCAGGCAGTATTTGACCTTTCCGGGCTTCTGAGTTGGAGGGACCTACACCTACACCCTTAGGTCTTTATCCATCGAGTGGGGCTGGATAAAGCCCCTTCCTGTGTAGGGCCAGCTCTTCCTGTGGGAAGATGCACTTTATCTCCAAGCTGTGGTTGGGTGGAGGCCAGGAGAAGCCTGGGCAGGTATTTAAAGAAGAAATATTCCCTTCATCCCTTCTGTTAGAACATGCAGGGAACATCATTCCTTCTCCCCTCACACATCACCACCTACAGGTCTGGCCCTGTGACAGGAGCTGGGGATGTGACTGTGACTTAGACATGGGCTATCCCTCCAGGGGAGCCTAGCAGCACTGCTTGGGTGGGGGCCTGTGGGGATCTTCTGGTGGCACTGCAGCTGTACCCAGGAAGTAAACCAAGTGCATGGGAGTGCAGGTGATGGAGGAAGAATTGCCCTGACTTGACAGATGTGGAAATGAAGCACAGGGACCAGTTCTGACATGGCCGTTCCTTGGTCGTAGAGGCTGGTGCTTAGATGTCTGGGGGGAAGGGCGGGGAGTGTCAACTATAGCTATGTCAGTTCAGGTTCTCCAGTGAGCAGATGCTATGATGGAATTAGGCGAGTGGAAGTTTATCGAAAATGGCAGGGGGACCTGGGACAGACAAAGGAGGAGAAAGCAGGATTGGGCAGAGAGAACTTTGGACTGTGATGCAGATCCGAAAGAGCCAGTGAGTTCCAATGCAAAGGTTGCACAGAGCAGTCTTAGTAACCCCACTGTGCTCAGTCAATGACAGGGCTATCTGGGAAGAGCACAGCCTTGGCTCAAACGCTGTGTGCTCACTGCACTCCTCATAGCTGAATGGCAAGCTCTTTCTTGAGAAAGATCCAAGTGCTGTACCTCTATAGCTACTCCAAAGGGAAACTGAGGCATGGAAAATGAAGGGGAGTGAAAGAGCTCTTGCTCCAGGGGACCGAGGAAAAAGACACCTGGGTCCTACCCCTGGGAGCTCCTAGGCTGGGCACAGAGAGGACAGGCCAGAGAAGAATTCCTTTCCTCAAAATTCCAGGGCTCAGTTTGGTCCAGGAGGTCAGTAGTCTGTCATCAGGCAGCTTAGCATGGGGGTCATGGTGCAGTGAGTCTGGGAGACTCCAGAGACTACTCCCTGCTGTCTACTATTCAACAGCAAGCCACAGTCTCTAGTCAAATGCTTACTGCAGTATCTGTGTGTGCATGTGTGCATGTGTGTGTGTGTGTGTGTTCATGCATGTCTTTGTGTGTCCATGTATAAGAGCATATGAGTGTGTGTCCTTGTGTTTGGGCATGAGTCTGTGCAGACATATCTGCTCCCAGCCAGGGGTCTGACAGTAGGGCCTGGCCAGTGGGAGAAGGTAGAGTTGGGGGCAAGGTTCAGAGTAGATGGGGCAGAGAGGGGATGAGTCTCAGAGAGGGTGCTCAGGACGAGGGCACCAGACGGTACCAGAACAGCCCTAAGAACTAATTTCAGAGGCAGTGAATTCTTAGAGGGTTGTGGGGGCATTTGCCACCCCAGGGAGAGCTCAGAATAACTCCACAGGGGATCTCAAAGTTCTCACGCTCACTTCCCCCACCCCCAGCCCTGTTTTCCTGTGAATTGGTGTGTAGCAGAGCTTGGGCAGAGGTTCTAATTCTGGAAAGGGGAGATGATGTGGAAGGGACAAAACAGGCATGGAATTTAAGTAACATAATCGATGCACCAGAGATTAGTGTGTGTGTTAAAAATTTAAGGGTATTCACTGAGAAAAACAAAGGAAGTCCCTATGTAACTCCTAAACAACCAGAAGAAGGAAAAAATGAAACCAAGAAAACTTTATTAATCCGATAAAAGATTTTTATGTATAGGAGGATTCAAAACAAAAATACGTGATAAATGAAGCATAAAATCAGATATCATAAATAATTACAAATATTAATCATCATAGACTATGTGAATGAGTGAGAATTTTAAATGGAAAACATTAAAAAGTGCAAAGATAGTTCATGTTGTTAGACCATTCAATTTATCAAGAAGAAATAAAACTGCTAAACATCTATGCATCTAATAAAATAGCCTCAAGTTATATACAAAGGATATATTTTAAAAAATTGTTAAACCTACAGTCATGGTGGAAGACTTGAACACCCTTCTCCCAGGAATTCCATTCAGCTGTCAAAATAACTAGAGCCACATCTCTTATAGGGGTATATATAACTAAAAATATGGTGTTGAGCAAGGAAAGTAAGTTACAGAATGGTATATAGGGTACCATGTTACTTATATAGCATTTAAAATCTGCAAACAATACTATGTAACTTTTATGGATACATAAATATGTAGCAAAGTATAAAAAATGTCCAGGAATGATAAACATTAAAGGCATGTTATTGGTTACCTCTGCAGAGAGAGGGAAGGGAATGGAATAAGAGCAATGTATTAGTTTTCAATTGCTGTATAACAAGTAAGCACAAACGTCGAAGCTTGAAACAACACTCATTTACTATCTAAGATTTTCTGTAGTCAGAGGTCTAGATCTGGGTTAGCTAGAAGTCAAGGTGTTAACCAGGGCTGTGGTCTCACATGAAGCTCAGGGTCCTCTTTCTAGTTCATTCAGGTTGTTGGCAGAATTCAATTCCTTGCAGGGATAGGACTGCCTTTTTTTTTTTTTTTTTCTTTTTTGCTAGCCATTGGCTGTGGGGCCATTCTCAGCTCCTAGAGGCTGACCTCAAGTTTTAGCCACATGGCTCTCCCCATAAGCAGTTTGTAACATAGATGCTTACTTTTTTTTTTTTTTTTTTAATCAGGCCAATAAGAGAGCATCTGCTGCAGCTTTGAAGCTCTCTAACTTCTGTCTCTGACCTCTAGAGCCTTTTTAAAAAGGGCTTACCTGATTAAGTGAGGCCCACCTACACTCAAGAGGAGGGGATTATACAGGGTGTGCACACCAGGGAGAAGAATCCTGGTGCCATCTTAGAATTCTGCCAAGCACAGGAGGGATATACAGGGGGTCCTCAACTGCACTGAATATTTTATTTCTTTAAAAAAATATCTACAGCAAATATGGCATTAATTTAAGGTCTAAAAAAACTGGGTGTTGGATACTTTGGGTTTAATTTTCTTCTTCTTTTATATGTTTGGAAATATTTCACATACATACATAATTAATATATTTAAAAAACACCAAAAATCACCCTACTAAGTAATTATCGTAGTAAGGAAGTAAAATTTGAAATGACAAATTATTTAAAAATAAATAAACAGTGAATATTATTAATAAAACTGGAGAGATATTAGCATCATAGTAATTAGAGAAAAACTGATAGCCTTAATTACATTTATTACAATTAGGAAGACTGAAAATTAGTGAAATAAGTTTACAGCTAAATATACTAGAAAAGAAACAACAAATTAAATCCAAAGAAAGAAGGAAGGAATTAGTAAAGATAAAAATAGACAGTAATAAAATAAAAATCAAATATTGAACTAATGAATAAAATAAATAAACTTTCCTGTTGAATAGGCCAGTAAATACACAAAGGTTTAGCAAACCTGATCAAGAATAAAAGTGGAAACATAAAAGAAAAGGAACATAGTACTAGGAATAGAGAATATTTAAAAACTATAAGAGGAGACTATCTTTATATCAGTGTATTGAACATCTAGATGAAATGGGTGTTTTTCTAGAGAAATATAAATTATTAAATTTATCCCTAAAAAAGATAGCAGGCTCAGGTAGTTTTATAGGGGAATTCTAAAAATCTTTAGGGCACAGATAACTCCTGTGTAATTAAACTGCTCAAAAGCAGCAAAGAAGATGCAACTTTTCCCAGCATATTCTATGAAGTATCATAATGCTGATATTAAAACAAAGTAAGGATAGGGTAAGTAAAGAAAACTGTATTTCCATTTTAAAATTTAATGAATATTAATAAATAAATTTATGAATTACTTTAATACGTTAATTTAATTTAACATCTAATGTTGAATTCATGCTCACGCATAAACATAGAAGCAAAAATTAAACAATGAGGCCAATGAACTACAAAGTCACCTCCCTTCCTGAGCTGAGACAAGGGAGATAAATCGTGGCTGCCCCACTGGGGAAGGTCGGAGGCAAGTCTGTCATCAGCTGACGGCCTCACCAGCCAGGCAGGAGTCGAGACTGGAGGAGAAGGTGCTGGCTGGTGACATGGAGGCTGCTCTTGGTAAACCAGATGTTTCCAGAAAGGAGTGGGCTCAGAGTTTGGGCTTCCATGCTCACAGAAGGCAGAGCACAGCTGATGTGTGCCACTCTGACAAGGGCCTTGGGACCCTGAAGAAATGCCCTGGGAAATCTAGGCACAGACACTGTCTATCAGGGCAGGGGTGGGCGCATCTATTCAGCTTGCTTTTCACAGATCAGCAGGACCTAGGGTCTGACTGAGGCCTTTGCAGTGGCCACTGTGATTCCCCAGACTGCAGGGTGAGCCCTATGACTGGGGCCAGGCTTGTGGCTTGAAGATCAGGCAGAGAGAGCAAGAGATCTGGACTAGGTTAAGAGAAACTAGCTCTGGGCTTTCTTCTGTCCCCTACTCCAGGGACAGGTGTCCAGCAAAGAGGCCTCTGAGGACATAGGCCTGACTGTGCCGACAGGCGAACAGCTGTGCTCACTAAACGCTTCTTATCATCTTTATTACGCTGATTATTCCCAGAGTCCCAGCCTCATGCTCTGCCCTCTGATATCTCTGGGAGTGTGTGTCTACTCTCCCCAGGGAGACAAGGCTATTTTAGAGTCCCAAGGCCCTCTTGAAAGTGGCACAGTCCATGATGGCTGTCCACACTGGCGAGGTGGGCTGGTGCCCGCCACTGGACAGGAACAGTGGTCTGCACTCTGGGGTCCGCAGCAGCCAGCCTCGGGCCTTGCCGGGGCCAGAAGCTCTCAGTCTTCCCCCCAGGCCTTTCCTTCACTTGGGGGCAATCTCAGTCCATAGACTCAGGCTGAAGAAATATGGCTTGTCATTATTTTCTAAAATTCAAATTAATTTTGACCGTACACCCTCAATTCACCAGATTGGCAGAAAATAGAGCTTCAGCCTTGCTTGAGTTTTGGGTGGCTTGTGCCAGGAAAGCATTAGGGAGCCCCTTCCCTCTATCCTTCCCTTTGTTGCTTGGACACATTGGTTGGTGCCAAGACTTGCATTAGCCCAACTGGCATAGTCCTAGCAAGTCCAGGGACTGGGGCTTTGGGGCCTGAGAATTTGGTGGGGCTGGGGGCTTGTGTCCAGAGTCCAGCCTCCTGGAGTGCCCTGAAGTCCCTGTCCTGAGGCAGGAGCAGGTGAGGAGCACTGCTGAAGGGAGGCAGTTTGGGGGAATCCCAGCGAAGTCCTCCCCTTCTCCTCCCCAGTTCCCAGGCTTGGCAACTGAAAACAAATGCCTGGACAGGAAATGTCCTGAGGCCACTTCTGCTTTCCCCTCAGCCTCAACCCTCCTCTGCGGTGAGAGATCATCTGCTGAGAGAGGAATCATTTCCAGGGAGAAGAACAGAAAAGAATATCTCCTGCTCTCTTTGCAAAGTTGGGCCCTACCAGCACCCCCATGTCCCCACATCCACTTGCCCCCAAGTGGGACCAGAACTGCCTTAGGCTAGGGTGATGCTCACTGTAAGGAGGGTGGGGTAGCCCAGCAGCACCCTCTTTCTTCCTTTGGAAGAAACTCAGAGGGGGTAGCCTTCAGCAAGGAGAGAGCAGGCCCAGGAGGCTGGGGTGGTGACCAGGGAAATCAGACTGAAGCTGCTTGGCAACCTAGTTGCAGAGACAAACCAATTAGGTGGGAACGACGCCAGGAAGATGCTCACTGAAGATGAAGAGAGGCAGGAGAAAGGAGAGATGAGGGAGGAGGGACGAGGAGGGAAGGGAGAGTGGGCAGAGGAAGGAAAGTTGGGAGAGAAGAAAGGAAGGGGTGGGGTGGGGGAGGAGGAAGCCCAATGCCTCGAAGTCTTCCCTTGCAAGCCCGTCCCTGCCCCTTCAGTCCCACCCTTTGCTTCCAGTCTCAGGTCATTTTCATCTCATCCCTCCCCTGCTTACCTGTTCACCTACTTACCACAGTAGCTTCCTCAGAATCTCTGCTTTTTCCCTTGTATCCTACTCTCCAATCTCACCATCTGGGTTGAGTATTATATTATTATTATTGCTTTCTTTTAATTTCCTAAAAAGAGCTTCAGAATACGCGAAGTGGATAAAATATTAATAATATAATGATCTCTCCTGCACCCATCCCTTCATTTGCTTCCTCTGTGCCTCCACCTCAACCATGACCACGTTGAATCGGGTTGCAGATCTAGCATTTTAGCTGTAAATATTTCAGTATGTATCTCTAAAGGATAGGGGCTCTTAAAAAAAAATCACCACAATACCATTACACACAACTCCATTCCACACCTGCAAAACACCAACATTCCTTAGTAGTGTTAAATACCCAGTCATTATTTCAATTTCATTATTTGCCTTGCAAGTGCCTTCGTTATCTACCAGTTTTTTGTTTCAGGCAGACGCACGTGTTAGAATTTCATATCAAGGCTCCTCTGTCTCTGCTTGTTTCTCCCTTTCCAAGCTCTCCTTTGAAGAAAACGGGATTGTTGGTTCTGTACACCAGTATCCTACAGGTGGAGTTTGCTGATTGTGTCCCCGTGGCGTTATTTAACCTGTTTCTCTTGGACTGATTATTTTGGAACACATTGTAAGACGTCAGCAAGATCCTGTGGCTTCTTAGTTCATGATGCTCTCCAGGCCTGAGTGATCCTCCGTGACTCCTTCATCTCCCTTCTTATCCTCCCTGTTTTCCCTCCAGCCACAGCAGCTTCCCTGCTACCTTGAGAATTTATCCCTAGATCCTCTTTTGCTTTTGGGCCTGAACTGCCTGTTCCCACTACTGGGAATGCTCTCCCCTACATATCTCCGTGGCTCCCTACCTCTCTTCTCAATGCCCTCCTCTTTCCTCAGTACTGTAACCTGCTTCCTCCCTCAACTTCTAAACCTCCTTACTCTGTCTACTTTTTTTTCATAGTGCTTATCACCTTCTAAGGTCCATGTCATTCAATTTTTCATGAATTTACTTTATTACAGCCATTATATGTCTCTCCCTTGCTAGTAATAGAATATCAGCTCCATGAGGGCAGGGATTTTCAGATGTCTCATTCCACAATGTATCTGAAGTCCCTAGAACAGTACCTGGCACACAGTAGGGCCTCTATTCATATTTATTGAATGAACGAATGAATAAATGAGTTTTCCTAAAACCCAGAGCTGACCCTGTCCTCCCTCCGCCCCCAGGTGTCTCCCATCCAAGTACTAACCAGGCCCGATGTTGCTTAGCTTCCGAGATCAGACGAGATCAGCGTGTTCAGGGTGGTATGGCCGTAGACAGCTGCCCCCAAGTTTCTAATGCTGCCCTCTCACCCTGCTCTGAAGAAAACCCTTCCAGGCCCTTCTTGCCTGGCCTTGGAGGCTCTTCACCACTGGGGTCCTGCAGCTTCCCTCCCCGCCCGAGCCTGGGCGCTGCCACGGTGCACGGTCACACCTCTGCGCCTCTGCCTGCGCCCTTCCTTCTGCCAGGAATGCCTTCCTCCACACGTCTCTCAGGGGAGATTTTGGCATGCCCCGGGGCTTGAATCCATGGCAGTCATGCCCTCTGGGAAGACTTTGGGGGGCCTGTGCTGGGGATGAGAGGCCAGAGTGGGCCAGCGAAGCTTGGACAAGCGAGAGAAACGGAGCTCTCCCCAGAGGCCTTTCTTGCTCAGATCTGTCTCTGACTCTAGGCCTCGGCCAAGCCTGCCCCGTGACCACAGGCTGATTCTAGCTCTGATCTGGGCCTCCAGCCAGGGTTACTCGTGACTCCAGGTTGACCCCTGACCCCAACCTGATCCCTAACCCTGATCACAGCCTCCATCCAGACTGACCAATGACCCCAGGATGATACCTGATTAGATCACAGGCCTCAGTCCAGCCTGACTTCTGACCCCACGGTGACCCCTGGCCCTGAGCCCAGCCCCAGCCCACACTCCTGATGTGGAAGTGAGACAGTGTGGCTGGCTCCCAGCAGGCGGCCTCTGAGTCTCTGAGTCCACGGCCTCCAGAGGAGAGCCAGGGCCTCAAGGCAGGGAGTTGCTGGGGCACCTGAGGGGCAGTTCTTACATCTGCCCTTTCTTTACTCATCTCTCCCCTCTGGGTCCCAACCCAGTGGGCACTACCTACCTGGCAAGGGACCTCCAGGCCAGCTGCCAAGGGACGGGAGGAACTGGATGGACCAGCCCATGCCTCTGTTTGCACTGGTCTGGGTAAAAATAGCCTCAGCTACACAAGCCTCTCTGTCCTGGAGCCTGCCCAGGCCTGAGCCCCTTGCCAGCTCTTCCTGCCCCAGGCTTCCTCTTGCCCGAGATGGGACAGGGCCCAGAAAGAGGAGGACAGGGGCCCTGACAGCATTAGTGGCCCTGCTGCAGCCCAAGTGAACCCTGACAGCTGCTGCCATTCTGGGAAGCCACCCTGAGTTGGCTGTTGGCTTCTTTTGCTTTGCGGTGGCCCTAGATATGACATTATTTATCCCCCCTTTGGGTGTGCACCTGCCTGTCCTCTGCCTTGCAGGCGGGGGACCTGGGGTAGGGTGGGAACAAGGAGGGAGCTGAGTCCCTGGCCTCGGAGCTCCCAGGCCACTTGAGGAGACCAGAATTCCCTGTGGGGATGAGGCAGGGTGTGCGTGGGGGCTGCAGGTTGGGCTCAGCCCTTCTGGGTGGTGTGGATCAGGGAGGGCTCAGAGGGAACATGCCCTGAAGGGAAGATCAGGAAGAGAGGTTTTGGACTGGTGGTAGGATGTGTGCCTGTGTGTAACCTGCAGTGTGGGAGCACAGGAGGGGTAGCGGGCAGAGGCCTTGCGGGAGCCCAGGCCATATTTGAGGGTCACTGTGGAGCAGCAGATGACCACAAGGAGGACTCCTGCCCCAGGAGAGTACAGAACTGAGTGTTTTAAAGAAATGTCTCACCCTGGTCTAGGGGACATGCCAATTATGGGGACACCTGAGCCTGATGATCCCTTAATCTGGGGCCAGACTAGGGCTGGGGTCTTGGCCTCCCCTCCACAGAGGTGGCTTGGACATGTTTTACCACGGCCATGCTGCTCTAGCCTGGCACATGCTGGCGGTTCAGCTGTTGGAGTCACTTCTTCGTCCTCTTCAAGTCAGTGTGGAAACACACGCACCTAGGACATGTCCATCATCCAGTGCTCTTCGGGGGCGGGGGGAGGAAACCACAGCTCCCCTACTCTTGGCCCAGTGGTTCTGTGTTGAGTGGGGCTCATCTCCACTCTGGCTCCAGTGGTGAGCACGTGCCCTGGGTCTGGCCAATGAGAGCCATGTTGATGGTCACATGCCCCAAGCAGGGCCAATGAGCGTCAGTTCTGGAACTTTTGCCCGAACTAGAGGAAAGACGTTGGCTTTTCTGCTATCATGCCAGGAACAAGAAAGCCTGCTGCCGATGTGGCCCTATTTACCTGTCTTGAGATCTGAGCCAACACAAGGAAATCAGATCCAAGAGATAGTGAGGGACAGATTTCTGAGGATGTCATTTGAGTTCCTGAATCCAGCTGCATCTAGAGCCCCATGGACTTTGCAATTTCTGAGATATAAATCTCTTCTCTGCCTAAGCCAGGGTATGCTGAGATTTTGCCATATGGAACATAAAGAGTTCTAACAGTCCTCGAGTTGCTCAGGGACAGCAGAGCCCACCTTGGGGAGGAGTGGGAACGCACCTGTAGCGTGTCTTAGCTCCAGGACAGAGAGAGGCACTTCCGGTGCCCTTCCTGTTGCCTCTGCGCCCGCCTGGTGGAGTCTGTCCTGGATCTGCTGCTCTTTCTTTTACCTTAGCGAGTGGAGTCAGTCTGGTTCCGGTTCCGGTTCCGCAGGTCCCTTCAGCCCTGCCTGGCTGTGTGCTCCTTCACAGTGGGGACGGCCTGGGGCTCAGGCTGGCTTCTGCATCCTCTCTAACCCCACCCCTCCTGCATTCCTATGGAAGAAGTGCTAATGTCTGTGTGTGAAGGGGAGGCAGTCCTCACGACATGGAAGACAGTGGCGGTCTCCATTTATTTCTTCATTTCCGGGGACTCATTTCCATGTGAAATCTGTCAGGAGAGCACACGTTTGTGGGGTAGTTTGGATGCTGTACTTGTTAGGATATCCCTTCAGCTACGTGAGACAGAGACCAAAAGAACAGTGACTTAAATAAAATAGAAATCTGTTTCCTTTTCCTAGAGAAGCCAGGGTTGGGGTGGGCCTGGAGCTGGGGTGTCAGGGGCCCAGGACTCTTCTACCTGGCTGCCCTACTCTCCCTTGAATGCTGTCTGCATCAGTTCTTGTACTGGTCTGCTTGGGCTGCTATAACAAAGTATTAATGTCACAGGCTTAGTGGCTTAAAAAACAGAAATTTATTTTCTCACAATTCTGGAGGCTGGAAGTCTGAGATCCAGGTGTCAGTAGAGCTGGTTTCTGAGGGCTGTGAGAAGCACACCTGTCTCGTCAAGCCTCTGGTGGTTGCTGGCAACCTTTGGCCTTTTTCATGGAAAAATTGTCTTCCATGAAAACGGTCCCTGGTGCCAAAATGGTTGGGGACCGTTGCTCTAGCTCATGCCTGGGACCTTACTTCTTGGCCCTGTCTCACCTGCCTTGAGTGACAGCCAACATGGTCCCTCTCCAGGAAATCCCTGGAATGTGGGTGCTGTCATCCCAGATCCCCAACTGGGAAGTGGAAGGCTGCCCTGTGTGTCCCTGGGAATAAACCCCAATCCAGGGGCTGCAGCCTGGCGCCCACCAGGCTCTTGCTCTCTACTCCACCCTGCCAGGAACCCTCTCCTGCTATGTGTCATGCTGGGCAATATGGAAACGTTCAGAAGTTGAAGGCATAAATATAAATTAAAAAAAAATTATTCATAGAAAGAAGCCAAGATGGAGAAAAGCCCTTTTCTGGGCAGTCTGGCAGCCCAGCCCCTGCCCCAGAGCACTGGTTTCTAAGCTTTCCCACCCACCTCTGCAAGCACTGAATGAGAGCCCCTCCTGGCCGGAGCCCACCCGCTGCCCTCTTTCCTGGGGTCTCTCCATGGCAGGGGTGTGAACCTTTTCACTTCTTCTGAAGCCTGTGAACCCTCATCAGGATGTTTTTAAATGCATAAAAAATAAAACATAAAGGATTATGAAGGAAGAGCGAGACCCCATCTCTACTAAAAATGGAAAAAATTAGCTGGGCATGGCGGTGCACGCCTGTAGTCCCAGCTACTCTGGAGGCTGAGGCAGGAGGATCGCTTGAGCCCAGGAGTTTGAGGTTGCTGTGAGCTAGTGAGCTAGGCTGATGCCATGGCACTCTAGCCTGGGCAACAGAGGTAGACTCAGTCTCAAAAAAATAAAAATGATTATGAAGGAAATCCATTTGAGTCATAGTCATACGTATGTGTTCCTTTATTCATGTATCAAACGACAAGATCTACTTGCAGGCTAAGTAACCACAGTGATTTTAAAGTAGTCCTGAGAATAAATGACATTTTGAGACATCTCTACCAATGGTGATATGAGATGAAAATGTATGAAATTTCTATTGGTGGCAAAGTCCTAGCTCCTGCTGATACCACTGGCCTATTTTCATAGTCAAAGAAAATGCTAAACTTTAGTTAAAATGGAATAAAGTAGGCATTTTTTCCTACTTATATATATGGACCCTCTAAATTTCTATTCATGTATTTCTTGGGAGCCATTTGACCCAGGGCTAAGATCCCCTGTTCTGTGGAAGCCTTAACTGAGATCTGTCACCTTAGGCCACGTGGCCCCAGCTGGAGACTCTCTCCCTGCCTGGGTGGGTTCACTTGAGCCATTGAGGTCAGGGACCCGACAGCATGTGTGGCCTGCGCAGATGTTCTGCATGCAGACATGGGGGACAAGCGGGGAGTCTCGAGACATGCCCACCCTGGCTTCTGGGTTAGGGGGAGAAGGGTGGGGCTGGGGCTGGAAGGCATTGGCCATCTCCTGAGGAAGGACTGGGGAGCACGTCCCTGGCCCCCACTCTGCCCTCAAAAAAAGGCTTTTCTTGGGCATAGGGCTGGGGAAGCTTTGAGCCCCAGGAGATCCCAAAGGGAGTGGAGAAATGTAGAAGGGGCTTCACTGAACTCGAGTTCTCCTGTGGATTAGGGGTGGGATCGTCCAGGAAGGAGGTCCTGGGGCTATTGCAGGGCTTTGTTTCCAGTGCTCACCCTGCAGCATCCTGGGTGGTCCTAGACAGCCCGGTGAGAACCTGGAAGAGGAAAAGAGGAAGGGATGCTGGTTTATCAGCCACTACTGGATCCTTAAACTTAGGCATGTAAGAAACTACTTTATGTTCCATAACCCAAGTTATTTCTGATTCTGGGCCCCTGCTCTGGCTACAACGGCAGAAAAGTAAATCCCATTGATTTTCCAGGTTTGTTGCCTTTTGGGGGCTTGAGTCAAAGCTCTGGGGGCTGATAGGGGTTCCCACGGCGGTCTGCTGCTTGCTTGCTGTGCCTGTGGGGTCAGAAAACTGCCCGAGGCTCTGCCTATGCCTGGGGAGCCAGATCTCCAGGGGACAGGCAGAGTCTTTTCTGCAGGGCCACCCAGCATGTCCACTCCCTCTTTGGGGTCTTTCTGCCTCCAAGGGGCTCTGTCTGGGGAGTGGGCCTAGGCCATTTTGCTCTTGAGTTTCATGACCTTTTTCTGCTGTCACCATTTCCTACAGGTCTTGATACTGTGTATCTGGCATTATCTATGAGCCAGGAGGACTCACAGGTGTTTCTCTCCTTTCTAGTCCCTTGCCTCCCATTGGATTCCTCTAGAAACAGGCCTTGAGACCAGAACTTTAGCACAGGTAATTTATTTGGGAGGCCTTCCTAGGAAGCACTCGCAGGGGAGTGGAAGTGAGAGAAGAAGGGGACAGTTAGTGATCGGGTTGCCACTGTGGGGGGCTGGAGCTCGGAGACTGTGTAGAACACACCTCAGGGTGTTCCCATTCCCGTTTGTAGGTCGAGGAAGCTGGGGTGTCTCTTCATCAACTCGCATCTGTTATGGTTCGAGGTGATCCCAGGGATGCCCGACCCCAGCCTGACCATGCATTGTCCTTGCATGTCCTGTGCCCAAAAAAGCCCATGGGCAGGGAATTGTAGGTGCTTGCAGTAGAAAGTTACAGGTGTGTTCTGCTAGGGAGGTGCGTGCAAAGGGGATATGGGCAGGGCACAGTCTGCTCCACCTCCTTTTCCTGAGTGATGTATCTAGGACCACAGGCTGCTTGAGAGGAAGGGGAGAGAACCTCTGCTAACTGTTAGAAACACCCTCCTGTGCACTGGCCTCCTTCAGGGCTCCCCCAGCCAGTCGTGCTCTCATGCCTGTGTTTTGGGGGATCCCTAGATGGAGCTCTGCATGCCGGACGGGGAATAGTGCAAAGATGAGCCAGAGTTAGCCCTGGCTGAAGGTGGCTCGGACAGGAAGAAATGAAACACTGAGATAGTATTTTACATGAGACAAACTGTTGTCTGGGCCACCAGAGGCAGACAAGATGCTGGGGAGCATTCAGGAAGGGAGGCAGCATCTCTGTTGGGAGCCGGGAGGTGTCAGGGAGGCGCTGGCTTGTGAAAGTCCAGTGGGGTTTGCAGGGTGGAGGAGGGCGGGGGCATCCCCAGTGGAAGGTGCAGGAACAGCAAAAAAGCTGCGGCTGGAAAGTCCAGGGAGGACAAGACTGGAAGGAGGGAGCTCGGCCAGGGCACAGGAGAGGAGATGTCAACAGGCAGGCAGGCTGGGCCCAGCTCCACCCCGCTAAGCTCTTGGGCACTTCCTCCTGTGGAGGCCCCCCGGTAGAGCCCGTCCAGTCACTGGTGCATGTTTTGGCTTTAGGGCAGCTCTGCCCAGAAGTGCCAGCTGCCAGGTGCACCAGCTAGAAGCCACTATCCTCATTAACTAGCATGGGATCAGCCGCTTGGAGGCTTGGAGCTCCGGATGTCTTAGAGGTTTGTAAATTGCCAGATTAAAAAGCTAATTGCAGAGTTTCCCTAAGCCTGGCTCATCCCTGTCAGTGCCCAGTTTTGTTTCATTTCTGGCGGGGGCTGTGGAAGCCGCAGAGATGGGCTCAGTGGGATCCTGGGCAAACCTGAGCCTCGAGGCATGGAGGGTGCCCTGCCCTGGGAGAGCAGGGATCTGACCTCCAGGGTGGCTTTGGCTATGCCTACCTGGCCTCTGTGCTGGGCAATGACATTCATCCTCGAGTGCACTTTCCAGGGGCCTTTGGAGGAGGAGGGAAGAGCATTCAAGGGCACTAGCCAACTGCCCAGGGACTGACCGAGGGCTCAGCCTCCCTCAGCTCCCAACACCCTGGCAGGAGGAGGAACAGAGGTAGCAAGGCTCGGAGGCCACCAGCGCACTGCAATCCAGCCTGACCCTAGAGATGCTTGCTGACCTAGGTGGCTTTTGATCAGCACCTCAGCTCTGCTCCTTGGTCCTCCACTGCCTCCAGCCCATCCCCGGGTGCCTGGCTCAGGGTCTCCCCTCTTACTTCTCTGTTTCCATGGAAATCTCAGTTTCCATGTCTGTGAAATGGGGATAATAATAATCCCTAAATCCTTGCATTTGTGAGGATTAAATGAGTTAGTACATGGATAGCACTCAGCACAGTGCGTGACATGTAGCAAGTACTCAGTAACATGTTGCTGCCACCATCTGTTGTCCACTAACCCTTGCCCCCACTAAACCCTAATATTTTGACACCTGACAGCCATGCTCAACTATCTCAATGACCCAAAGCGCTGTCAAGCCTTCCCAGTACAGCCCTGTGCTAGTTGTCTCTTGTTGTGTCGCAAATGACCACAAACTTAGCAGCTTCAAACAATGAACATTTATTATCTCCCAGTTTCTGTGGATCAGGTGTCTGAGCATCGTACAATCAGGTCTTCTACTTCAGGGTCCTATGTGGCTTCACTCAAGGTGTCACTCAGGCTGTGGTCTTATCTGCGGAAGGGTTTGCTTCCTGGTTCACACAGCTGTTGACAGAATTAAGTTCCTTTAGGCTGTAGGACTAAGGACCTGGTTTTCTCGCCAGCTGCCAGAGGTCCCCGCAGGCTATTAGCTGGAGGCTGCTGGAGCTCCTTGTCACGTGGGGTCCCCAGCATGGCTGCTTGTTTCCTCACAGCCAGTGAGAGGATGACTCTAGGAAGATAGACATGGCAGTTTTATATAATATAAACATATAATCATGTGTACGTAATCACACACAACTTGTCACCTTTCTTGCACTCTTTTTGCTAGAAGCAGGTCACAGGTCCTGCCCACATCAAGAGAAAGGATCTCACAAGTGTCAACTCTAGGAAGCAGGGATCATGGTGACTACCCGTCTGACTCAGGCCCCAACTCCGCTCCTGCCCAGGTTGCTCCTGCTGTCTGGAAGGCTCTCTTTCTGTATTTTAAGGTCCAACTTGTGCCCTCCCTCCCTTGCAATGCTCCCTGAGCACCTACTCCATGGCAGCCCCTGGATTGGGTTCTGGAGGTACCAAAATGAACAAGGCGGTCTGGCCTACTGAGTTTTCCCTCCAAGAATCTCTCCCTCATCACCCATAACTCTCAGCTTACATGTGTAATATGGTGCTTGTTCTATCCTCTCTGCAACAACATTAAAGTATTTGTGTAGACACATCTGTCTCACAGATTCAGACTTCTTCTAGGATGCCAGCCTCTACAAGTTCAAGGCTGAGTGTGGGTCAGGGTCCGGGCTTGGTTTCCGGCCAGGCATGCTAGAGAGGGACTGGGCTTGTATTAGATTGATCAATGAGAATTGATCAATGTGTTTTCAGAAACAAGCACAGGTCTTTTCAGAAGCCACAATGAGCCTGAAGCTGTCAAGACCCTGGGTTCTCTCCATGAACTAAGGTGGTGGCACTGACAGCTGGAGGTAGCAGCTGACAGCAGGGCTTATTTTCCATACTCTGGAGCCAGTGAGAACTGGCTGGAAGCAACAGGAAAGATTTAGGTGTGTCACAGAATGAGCTGTTGTTTTTTGCTGCCAAATACCCATCCGGAAGGGAGGAGAGGCAAACCCACTCTCCCAGGAACCTAGTTCCAAGGTCTGGGTGCTCCTTACTGCCAGGGAGTAGTCAACAGCTTCTTTGTATCCCAGAGCCAGTGCCTGGGAGGGATAGAGGTCTCCAACTGGGCTCCTGGAGGAAACAGGAGGAAACTGGATTGTCCAGGAACAGGGAGGGTGGAGGCTTTGCTTTGAGGGTCAGGGTAGGAGTTGGTGACCAGACCCTAGGGAATTGTTGGATTCCTGGGGTCTGAGAAGATGAGGTTGGGGGGTTTCTAAGAAGTGTGGGTAGCTGGGCCCCAGGGACCAAGGCCAGTGGGTCTCTGTGAAGACTATAAATGAATCCTTCAGGCTTAAACTTTTCCTGCATCATGGGACTTGGAGATCTCAGGGATTCGATGGTCCTAGGGACAGGGACTTTGAATATTAAGTGCGGTAGATGACGTGGTGCCCCACACAGATTCCCTCCACTACTAACCCCTGCTAACCACTCACAGCTTCCTCTTCTCTGGAGAGCTGCCCTCCACCAAGGGAGCCACACCACTCAGGTCTTACACCCTCCCAGCCCAGGGCCAATTCAGGGTCAAAGATCAGCCAACACAGGGGTAAAAAGTCTGGCTCCTTGCCTCAAAGTGTCACTGACTCTGGGATTAGGCTGGCACTGAGTCTGGCTGGAACCATCCTTGCTTGGTTCCTTCCCTGCCTTCCTGCTCCCCCGAGGCCCCTTCTCCTGGGTCCCCCCTCAGCTGACCCTGCCTCTGGCTCTGCTTCTGTGGAATGTGACCCAAGACATTGACCAATGTAAAACTTCTCACCCATCTTTGTGGGTAAGTTTGTGTCAGAATAATAGTGAGTTTGAATTAAAAAACAAAAAAATATGAAATTACTACTATTCAGCATGTCACAGAGCCATTTATGGCTGTATCAGACCACAGGGGAATGACAGAAGGGGCTTCTAACCCTAGGGTGGTCTGGTTGATCATAGACATGGTGGAGTTTTCTTGGGGTAGAGGAGTCAAGGTCTTAAAAACCAGAGTTTCCATCATTTGTGAGCACTTCACCCCTGGGCACAGAGTGGTGAGCTGCTAGCTCCCTGGGGTGGGGAACCACAGGCCATACCCCCACAGCCCTTCCCGGAGCTCAGTCAGGGGCTGCATGGGTGCTGACTGGGTCCTGAGGGTCCTAGGGGCCTCTTCCATGCTGGAGTGAGCAGCTCGTGGAAAGCCAGGGCACATGAATCCTGATATTTCCCACCTCCTACTCCAATGCAGAGCTCTCCTGACACCAGAAAATGGGTTGAGCCCTGGCTCTGCGGCGATCTTGACAATGCTGTTGGTTCAGCCTATGCCCCTTCTAGACCTCAGTGTCCTCACCTGTGAATGAGGGTGTTGAAGGGAAGGAGGAGAGAGGGAGGAGGTGGCTAGGGAAGGAGGGAGGGTGAGGGGCTTGCTCAGAAGAACTCAAATCCCTCCAGCTCTTTGTTGGCTCTGGTCTTTGACCCATTGGCAGTTTGGGGTGGAAGGGCATACCCTTGCTTGTTAATAGAGTGTATCTATTTGGGGGCTCAGTGTTCTGATGTTGAGCATGTGGGAGAAGGGGTAGTGGATGGAAGGTGACTGAAGGCAGGGCTGAAGGCTTCTCTGAAGCCAACCCTACTATCTCTGCCTGAATGTCTGACTTCAATGCTCTCAAGGACAATTTTGCATTGAATTCTCAGGCACGTAGGCCAAAGTGTCCAAACTGAGACACTTTAAGAGAGTGACAATAAATGCTTTTAATTATGTTATAACCCAGACCAGATGGTTTCACACCCAAATTTTCCAGATCTACAAAGAAGAACTGGTGCCTATCCTGCAGAAATTATTCCACAACATTGAGAGGAATGAATCCTCCCCAACATGTTTTATGAAGCCTTTCCTGATACTAAACTCAGGAAAGGATGAAAGAAAACTACAGACCAATATCCCTTATGAATATGGATGCAAAAATTCCCAGCAAAATCCTAGCAAACCAAATTCAGGTGCTTATCAAAAAAAAAAAAAAATTCATCATGACCAAGTGGGCTTCATCCCAGAGATGCAGGGATGGTTCAACATATGCAAATCTATAAATGTAATTTACCACATAAATAGAACAAAATAGAGCAAAAACAAAGACCATGTGATCCTCTCAATAGATGCAAAAAAAGCATTCGACAAAATTCAGCACCCTTTTATGATAAGAATGCTTAACAAAATAGGCATAGATGGGACTTACCTAAAAATGATACAAGCCATATATAACAGACCCACAGCCAACATTATACTGAACGGGGAAAAATTTAACTGATTCCTGCTTAGAACTGGAACCAGACAAAGTTGCCCTCTATCACTGCTTCTATTCAACTTAGTGCTGAAGTCCTAGCCAGAGCAATCAGACAAGAGAAGGAAATCAAAGGCATCCAAATGGGGGCAGAAGAGGTCACTCTTTGCTGACAATATGATCTTATATCGAAAAAACCCCAAGGATTCTGCCATGAGACTACTGGAATTAATAAACAAATTCAGCAAAGTCTCAGGTTACAAAATCAATATACAGAAATCAATAGCATTCCCATACACCAACAATAGTCAAAATGAGAACCAAATCAAAGACTCAATACCCTTCACAATGGCAACAAACAAAATAAAATACCTGGGAATATATTTAACTAAGGAGGTGAAAGACCTCTATAGGGAGAACTATGAAACACTGAGGAAAGAGCTAGCAGAGGACATAAACAGGTGGAAAATCATACCATGCTCATGGGTTGGCAGAATCATCATTGTTAAAATGTCTATACTACCCAAAGTGATCTACAGAGTCAATGCAATCCTTATTAAAATACCAACATCATTTTTTGAAGATCTAGAAAAAATAATTCTACACTTCATATGGAACCAGAGAAGACCCCATATAGAAAAGCAATCTTAAGCAAAAAGAACAAATGGGGAGGCCTCAATTTACCAGACTTCAAACTATACTATGAGACTATAGTAACTAAAATAGCATGGTACTGGCACAAGAACAGAGACATAGACCAATGGAACAGAATGGAGAACCCAGATATACAACCATCTTCATATAGTCATCTAATCTTTGACAAAGCAGACAAAAACATACACTGGGGAAAAGAATCCCTATTCAATAAATGGTGCTGGGAAAATTGGATAGCCACATGTAGAAGACTGAAACAGGAACCGCACCTTTCACCTCTCACAAAAATCAACTCACGGTGGGTAACAGACTTAAACCTAAGGCATGGAACTAAAAAATTCTAGAAGAAAATGTTGGAAAAACTCTTATAGACATTGGCCTAGGGAAAGAATTTATGAAGAAGACCCCAAAGGCAATCACAGCAACAACAAAAATAAATAAGTAGGATCTGATCAAATTAAAAAGCTTCTGCACTGCCAAGGAAACTATCACGAGAGCAAACAGATAACCTTTGCATGCTACACATACGATAAAGGGCTGATAACTAGAATCTATATAGAACTTAGGAAAATCAGCAAGAAAAAAATCAAACAACCCTATCAAAAAGTGGGCAAAGGGCATGAACAGAAACTTTTCAAAAGAAGATAGACTAATGGCCAAGAAACATGAAAAAATGCTCAACATCTCTAATCATCTGGGAAAAGCAAATCAAAACCACAATGAGATATCACTTATCACTTATCCAGTGAGAATGGCTTTTATCAAAAAGTCCCCAAACAATAAATGTTGGCATGGATGAGGAGAGATAGGAACATTCGTACACTGCTGGTATAACTGGAAACTCGTACAACCTCTGTGGAAAGCAATATGGGGATACTTCAAAGAACTAAAAGTAGAACTACCATTTGATCCAGCAATCCCATTGCTGGGCATCTACCCAAAAGAAAAAAAGACATTCTATAAAAAAGACATCTGCACCAGAATGTTTATAGTAGCACAATTTACAATTGTAAAGATGTGGAAACAACCCAAGTGCCCATCAATACATGAGTGGATTAATAAAATATGGTATAAATATACCACAAAAAACAATGGTGATCTAGCACCTCTTGTGTTACCCTGGATAGAGCTGGAGCCCATTCTACTAAATGAAGTATCACAAGAATGGAAAAACAAGCACCACATGTACTCACCATTAAATTGGGATTAACTGATCAACACTTAAGTGCACATATAGTGGCAACATTCATTGGTGTCGAGCAGATGGGGGAAGGGGATGGATATATATACACGAAATGGGTGCAGTGCACACCATCTGGGGAATGGACACTCTTGAAGCTCTGACTCGGGTGGGGCAAAGGCAATATATGTATCCTAAACATTTGTACCCCTGTAATATGCTGAAATTAAAAAAAATTAAAAAATAATTATGTTATAACATAATTAAAGTATTTAATATATAATAAAATATTTACATATTAATCACAAACTGATTATTTTATTGATGGACCTATAAAACATTGCTATTTAAGAATTCATTTCAAATATAAAATTCTTTCTAAAACATAAAAGTAACATATATCCATGTACATTTAAACAAAGAACTTTATATGGATTATTTGGACATTAAAAATAGCTTAACTGGAAAAACCTGGACCATCACCACCTTCATCAAAACTGTGGGTGCTGGAGGAGCATCCTGGTGAGAGATGCTCTTTCCTGCTAAAAGTTCCCTCGGAAAAGCAACCATCTTTCAGCCAACCATGGTGGATTTTACTACAGGGGCCTCCAGCACTTACCCTATGCAGTGCTCAGCCCTGTGTAAAAACAGCTTCCTGGTGTTCAAAGGACGACCATGCAAAAAATAGTGGAGATGTCAATTTCCAAAACCAGAAAGTGGGCATGACAAGGTCCACCTTATTAAAATTGACATTTTAATAGGCAAAACATGATGATACCTGCCTTTCTACTCACAACATGGATATTCCAAGTAGCAAGAAGAATGACTATGAAACAACATTAAAGAAAAAAAAAAACCACAGAAAACAAAGGGGAAAAAGATACTTTTAAAGTGAAAAACATCTGGTAGATACTTCCTGAGCCAAGTGATCAAGGTTAACATCACCGGTAATGGGACAAATTGTCATCATTTGCCTCCTGTTGTGATACCTGGAGCTACATCGTTCCTGTAGTATTCCTGCCAGTAAGTGCATTACCTGATTCATGAGGAAACAATCAGACAAACCCAAACTGAGGAACGTCCTGCACAATGGTGGACCTGTACTCTTCAAAAATGTCAATATCATGAAAAACAAAGGATAAGGACCTTTCCAAATTAAAGGAAATGAAACAGACCTGGAAGCCAAATAAACACAAGATATGACTGTGAATTAGATCCTAGAATTGAGGAATGAATTTCTCTAAGGGACAGTTATGGGCAGTTTTGTAGACAAAGATGACTCAAAGCAGTATTTGTGGAAAGAAGCGATATTAGAGCAAAGAAGCTCAGTATCAGAGGTTCTTCTCTAAAGTAACTTATTGCTTTCAGAATAACTAGAGACAAATGTGAACAAAGACAATCAAACACATTTTCTTTTCAACTCTACCTGTTTGTAACATAGACAAAGTAAGATGAATCAAAGTGCATTTGAGAAAACAAGCAGTATAAATGTAAACAAACTCAGTCTCAGAAATTCTTCTAAAAAGTAACTACTTATTGTTTGTTAGAATACAGATATAAACATAAGATTTATCTGGGCAAAAAAGCTAAGAAACATACATCATTAACTGACTTTTTTTTTTTACTGTGAATTAGAGCAAATTTAAGAAGAATGTATGTAGCAATTTCTTTTGCACTTGAAAACAATTTTAATTGAATGTTTTTTATTTCATTATTAGTGTGGAGTTGAATGTTTTGAGACAATTATAGACGCACTTTTAAGAAAAATACAAAGAAATCCAGTGCAGCCTTTACCCAGTTGCCCCCAATGGTAACATCTTGCAATAGTATAGTGCAATAACACAACCAGGATATTGACCTTGATGCAGTCAGCAACAGAACAGTTCCATCACACGGATCCCTACTTTGCCCTTTTATAACCACACCCGCCTCCCCTCCCCCTCCCATCACTGATTCCTGGCAGCCACTAATCTCTTCTTCATATCTATAATTTTGTCATTTCAAGAATGTTATATAAATGGAATTATATATACACTATGTAACATTTTGGGGTTGGCTTTTTTCATGCTACATAATTCCCTGGAGATTCATCCAAATTATTGAGTGTTATCAAAAGTTCAAAATTTTTTTTATATTGCTGAGTAGTATTTGCAGGCATGTGTGTACCACAGTTTGCTCATTTATTCACTTGTTGAACAACATTAATATTATATCCGGTTTGGGCAATTAAATAAAGCTGTCAGGAACATTTGTGTACCTGTTCTTATGTGAACGTAAAATTTCATTTCTCTGGGATAAATGCCCAGTAGCACAATTGCTGGGTCTTGCATGTTTAATATAAGAAAGTGCCAAACTGTTTTCCAGTGTGGGTGTATCCTTTTACATTTCCCATCAACAATGTATGAGTGATCTACTTTCTCTGCATTTGGTGTTGTCACAGTTTTTATTCCACCCCTCTTTTTTTACCTGTGGATGTCCAATTTCTTCAGCATCATTTGTTGAAACGATTCATCTGCTCCTTCCTCCAGTAAATTGATTATGCACCTTTGTCAAAAATCAGTTGGGCACATTCGTGGGGTTCTATGTCTGAATTCTCTATTCTGGTCCTTCGGTTTGTGTGTCTATCAATCTCTGATACCACACTGTCTTGATTACTGTAGCAAGTCTTGACATTGGGTAGTGAGCCCTTCCACTTTATTTTTCTTTTTCAAAATTGCTTTAGCCATTCTAGGTCCTGTGGTTTTCCATATAAATTTTAGAATAAGCTTGTCTATGTCTACAAAACACTTGCTGGAATTTTGATGGAATTACATTAAGCCTATATTTACTATGTTGAATATTCTATCTATGAGTACAATGTGTCTCTCCATTTATTTAGGTGTTCTTTGATTTCTTTCATCAGCATTTAAAAATTTTCAGGACACATCTTGTACATGATTTGTTAGAGTTCTACCTAAGTATTTTCTCATTTCTATTGTAAATGGTATTGTGTTTTAAATTTCAGTTTCTACATGTTCATTGTTAATGTATAGAAATGAGATTTTTTAAATTGGTCTTGTGTTCTGATTCCTTGCTGAACTCATTTATTATTTTGAGGATTTTTTTTTGTTTTGTTGATTGCTTGTGTTTTTCTACATAGAAAATCATGTCATTGCAAATAGGGACAGTTTTATTTTTTCCTTTTCAATCTATATGCTTTTATTTATTTTTCTTCCCTTATTGCAGTGGCTAGGAATTCTAGTACTATAATTAGTAGCAGTGGTAAGGACAGACATTCTTACCTTGTTCCTGATCTTAAAGAAAGCATTCAGTATTTCACTGTTAAGTATGATGTTAGCTGTAGCCATTTTTAGATGTTATTAAGATGAGAAAGTTCTCTTTTATTCCTAGTTTTCTGAGACTGAGTGTTGGATTTTTTCAAATGCATTTTCTGTGACCATTGTTTGATCATATGATTTTTTTCTTTAGCCTATTGATATGATAGGTTACATTGATTGATCTTTGAACGTTGAACCAGACTTGTGTACTTCAAATAAATCACAATTGGTCACGGTATGTAATTATTTTATACATTGCTGGATTCAATGTGCTAATATTTTGTGGAGAATGTTTATGTCTAAGTTCATGAGAGATATTTATTTGTAGTTTTCTTTTGTGAGACAAAGTAGCAAACACTGCCTCTGGCCAGCCACATAGTTGGCCCTTGCTATGAAGAAGCCATGTTTACTCATTCTGCTGGTCAGCATAACTTCACAAACCCCTGACTCAGTGACTGAGCTCAGACCTCCAGATAAACGCCTTGAAGATGATAAGCAGGTTAGAGCATGGTTTTCAAGTCTATTGCCTGAATTACTGCAATTTTAGAAGAGATAAATTTAATGATCCTAGCCTTTGCTTTTTCCTATATATAAGATAACATCTGACAAGATGAACAACTATGCCTCTGTAATCTACAGGGTGTCCCCAAAGTCTCCATACGAAGGAAAAATTTTTTAATGAATGCTTTGTAAATAAATGTACATCTAGCTACAACTTCCCATTTTCCCTATGTATGGCAACTTTTGGGACACCCTATATAGCCAGATATACTTTTCCACCCAGACTTTGATGAAATTTGCTTTAATATAACTTCCTAGCACATGTGATGTAACTTCTAAGCACAAGCAAAACCTCCACAGCCTGTACATAGCTGTGAGCTTAAACACTGCTTTGGAGCAATCTGACAGAAACTCTCTGGAAAACGACTCCTGGTCTGTAGTCCTCAATAAGACTCTGAATAAAACTAATTTTGGTTATTTAAAAGCTTGATTTTTTTTCTTTATTTGACACTTTTCTTGTGATATCTTTATCTGGTTTTTATATTGGGGTAATACCACTCTCATAAAATGAGTTGGGAAGTAGTCTTTCCTCTTACATTCTTTTGGGGGAGATTGTGTAAAATTTGGTGTTAAGTTTTCTTTAAATATTTGGTAGAATTCTTCAGTAAAATTACCTGGGCCTGGATATTTCTTTTTTAGTAGATTTAAATTACAAATTCAATTTCTTTGAAGGATAAAGGACTAGTCAGATTATCCATTTCATCTTGGTTAAGCTTTGGTAAGTGTATGGTTTTTGAGGAACTGATTCATTTCTTCTTAGTAGTCAAATTTATGAGCATAAAATTGTTTGTAGCATTTCATTTATGATACTGGTAATTTATTTTCTTTCCTTTCATCTTTTTCTGTCTTGTTAGACATTTATCTTTTTTTATTTTTTGAAACAACCAGTTTTATGTTTCATTGATTTTTCTCTATTATTTTTCTGTTTTTAATTTCATTGATTTTCTCTTTTATCTTTATTATTTCCTCCCTTCTGCTTGTTTTGGGTTTATTTTTCTCTTCTTTTTCTGAAATTTCTTCAGATGAGTGCTTAAATTATTGATTTGAGTCTTTTGTCTTTTCTAATGTAAGCCTTAAGTATTATAAATTTCCTTTTAGCTGTTTTAGCTACAACCTTCATATTTTGATGTGTTTTAGTTTCATTTTAATTTAGTTCTATATATTTAAAAATGTTTTCCTTCAGGACTTCTTCTTTGACTCATGGATTATTCAGTAGTATATTGCTTAGTTTCCAAGTGTTTGGAGATTTTCTAGCTGTCTTTATGCTATTGATTTCTACTTTGATTCCATATGATTAGAGAACATATTTGTCATGATCTCAATTCTTTTAAATTTTAAAAATTTATTGAGATATTTTTCTATAGCCCAAGATATGGCCTATCTTGGTGAATGTCCCATAGGCACTTACAAATAATGTATATTCTGCTGTTATTAGGTGGAGTATCCTATATATGACAATTTGATTCTGTTGGTTGGTTGTGTTGTTTGGTTCTTCAGTATCATTGCTAATTTTCTCTCTAGTAGTCCTACCAATTTCTGAGAGTGGGGTGCAAAAGTTCCTGACTCTAATTATGGATTTTTGATTTCTTTTTTCAACTGTCTCAGGTATTTAAGGCTCTGTTATTTGGTATCTATACATTTAGGATTGCTATATCTTTCTGGTGGATTGATCCTTTTATATTTATATAATGGCCCTCATTGTCTGTCATTTTTTTTTGTCTTGAAGTCTACCTTATGTGATATTAATATAGCTACTTCAGATTTTCTTTGCCTTAAAGTCAACTTTATATGATATTAATATAGCCTTTTATGGGCTCAATGTTTGTATGGTATATTTTTTCCACTCTTATAATTTTGAACTACTTTTGTCTTTGTATTTCTTGTAGACAGCATATTGTTGTATCATCTGATTAATCTGCTCTGCCAATATCTGTCTTTTTATTGGTATAGTTACATTAATTGATGATTTGCCATTTTTATTATATATTTTCTGTTGTTCTATCTACTTCTCATTATCTATTTCTCTTTTCTTACCTTCTTATAGGTTACTTGACCTTTTGTTAGGATTCCGTATTGGTTTATTTATAGAGTTTTTTGAGTTTATTGCTTTGTAAAGTTTTCTTTTTTCTTTTTTTGATTTTTTTTATTTCAGCATATTATGGAGGTACAAATGTTAAGGTTATGTATATTGCCCATGCCCCTCTTCCCTCTCCCCCCTCGAGTCAGAGCTTCAAGCGTGACCATCCCCCAGATGGTGCACAACTCACTCATTATGTATGTATATACCCAACCACTTCTCCCCCCTTCCACCTGCCCAACACCTGATAAATGTTATTCCTATATGTCCACTTAGGTGTTGATCAGCTAATACCAATTTGCTAGTGAGTACATGTGGTGCTTTTCCAATCCTGGGATACTTCACCTAGTAGAATGGGTTCCAGCTTTATCCATGAAAATACAAGAGGTGCTATATCACCATTGTTTCTTAAAGCTGAATAGTACTCCATGGTATACATATACCATATTTTATTAATCCACTCATGTATTGATGGGCACTTGGGTTGTTTCCACAACTTTGCAATTGTGAATTGTGCTGTTACAAACATTTGAGTGCAGGTGTCTTTTTTATAGAGTGTCATTTGATCTTTTGGGTAGATGCCCAGTAGTGGGATTGCTGGATCAAATGGTAGATCTACTTGTAGATCTTTAAGGTATCTCCATATTGCTTTCCACAGAGGTTGAACTAGTTTGCAGTCCCACCAGCAGTGTAGGAGTGTTCCTATCTCTCCACATCCATGCCAAAATTTATTGTTTGGGGACTTTTTGATAAAGGCCATTCTTACGGGAGATAAGTGATATCTTATTGCAGTTTTGATTTGCATTTCCCTGATGATTAGAGATGCAGAGCATTTTTTCATATGTTTGTTAGCCATTATTCTGTCTTCTTTTGAAAAATTT
>VBSM01002035.1:4303430-4320161 GCA_008086735.1 Cheirogaleus medius | reverse complement strand
AAAAAAAAGAAAAAAAATAAAATAAATAAATGGGATTATTTTTTTTCTGTCTCAGTTTCATCTGAGGACCCAAATGAGTCAAATTCTCACTTTGTCATCTACCAGCTATGTGCTTCAGCTTCCCCATCTTTAAAATGGAGATAACAATAGCAGCTTTGCCTGACATTGTTGATTTACTCATTTAGTTACAAGTAATTTTTTGAGCTCTTGCTACATGCCAGGAACTGTTTGTTCTAAGGGCTGAGGAATATAGTATTGAGCAAAACTGGTGGCATCTCCACTCTAAATGAGACAATGAAGGTAAACCCCATAACAGCATCCAATTTGCAGAAGTGGAAGTTAAAGGATAATTTTCAAAAACTGGTAAAATCACAACTCTTATACAGATATAAAAGTGAACACATCGTAGGAATTTTATGTACCTTATTAATGAGAGAACTGTGAAAATGTCACAGTCAGTTCGAAAGAGACTCTACAGAACAGATACATTTATAGATTAGGAATATTAAAATGAATGTTCAAATGGATGCAAAACTGGTTTTTCCATAGAAGACTGCACAGAATTTATTTACATGTCTCTAGGCAAGAACAATTTTGCATTGCTATCAGTTATCTACAAAATACACAGTTGCAAATTAGCTTCCATAGTATTAGGATCAGCTAACCCAGACCAGTGTGCTGTCAACAATGCATAGTTTTCCACTGAAGTGCAAATTTTTCAGTTCTACTGGCCAAGTGGGTTTCCTGTATAAACTCACAGGACTTCTATAATTGTGAACCCAAAAGTGCACAGTGTCAGAGGAGCTTTGGGTGTGATGGAGGCACATGCCAGAGGCTGCAGAGTAGGTTTTCAGGGCAGGCTTCATGGAGGAGTTGATGCTGGAGTTGTGTTGAAGGATGGGCAGGTATACACCTGGCAGACAGCAGGGAGGAGAAGGGCACACCAGGAAGAGGAAACATATCAATAAAGGCGGAATTAGTTACAAGTAATAGAAATGGACATGAGCTTATTTAAGCAGGAAGTGGGGATTTATTACATGGTCACAAGGTGTCTCATGGGCCTAGAGGCAAGGATGAAGGAGTGCCTTGGAGTGGTCTGGAAGGAGGGACCCAGGAGCTATGGTGTGGGTCCCCATTTTCTACCTTTACTCCTCATTGCTTCGTTGTTTCTTGCTCTTGTCAAAGATAAATCAGGACGCTAGTTGAAGCAGTAAGGATAGACTTTATTCAGTAATAACCATTGCAATGGGAAGAGGATCCGACTGATCCGAACTCAACCTCAGCTTGTGCAGAGACGCCTGGGCCTTTTAAAGGGGTAATGAGGGAGTGAAGATGGGGAACAAGCTCAAGGGCTTGAGCAGAGGCTGGGTTTGTTAATCTTGTGTGTGTCTCCTACAGGAGATAACAGTGCAAGTTAGAGCCAGGTGCCCTGGGTGGGGAGAGAGAGCACCCAGTGTTCGCATTTCAAAGAGATGGCTCTCAAGTCCTTGAGAAGACAGTTCTGAGTGGTGGAAGATCTGCATTTTAAAGGGGGAGAGAAGAGATTTACAACTTAAGCTTTCTGAAGTAGCTGCTCTAAGTGGTGGTGCGGAGAAGGGGTTCGGGTGCCTGTTTATTGTTCTGGGTTTTGGCTGGAACAAAAGTAAATTCTCCTGTCAGCACTGAGCTTTCTTAGGTGGGCACATGAAGCGGGGTAGGGTCATCCTTGAGTGCGGTGGCTCACACCTGTAATCCTAGCACTCTGGGAGGCCGAGGCGGGCGGATCGCTCAAGGTCAGGAGTTCAAAACCAACCTGAGCAAGAGCGAGACCCCATCTCTACTATAAATAGAAAGAAATTAATTGACCAACTAAAAATATATAGAAAAAAATTAGCCAGGCATGGTGGCACATGCCCGTAGTCCCAGCTACTCGGGAGGCTGAGGCAGGAGGATCGCTTGAGCCCAGGAGTTTGAGGTTGCTGTGAGCTGGGCCAATGCCATAGCACTGTAGCCCGGGGAACAGAGTGAGACTCTGTCTCAAAAAAAAAAAAAGATGTAGCCTTGAGTGGTTAGGGTTTGTTCAAGTCTTTCAGCGTGAAGGTAGACAAAAGCATTTGCACTGAGAGTCAACGGTTTTTAAGGGGCCAAAGTTGAGGCCTGGTTGAAAAGAGGGCTCAGAGGAGCCTGTCTAGAGTTTGGTCAAGAAGACCAAATGTTGTCACTCTCTCCCCACAGACTGGCTCCCTTTGTTTTCTAATCCATGTAGTAGAACGTGGCTGCTTTAGGCGAGTTCCCTGGAGGCAGAGCCTGAGACAGGGATTTGGATCATCTGTTGGGGGCAGGGCTGTCAGGTGAAGCTTGTGATGGAGGGAGGATGCATGATGGGGAAGGAGTGGGGTTGAACTAGGATAAAGCCTGCCCCAGTGGAGGGGTCTTTGGGATGTAAATCTACTGCAGAATTGTTGTGCCTTGTTGAGCCCCTCTGGGGCTGGCTGGCTGGCCGTGCAGCAGGAGATGTTCAGAGTAGGGGTGGGGTTGGCATGTTAGCAGCCAACACAGCACATGTGGGATGGGTGCACCCGCCCTGAGAGAGCGATCTGGCCTGGGCACCCACAACATAAAGTTTAGGGCTGCCACCTACACCTCCTTTGAGATCCCAGCCAATCTGAGCTTGGAATCTCTTACATCTGCAGTCCCCAACTCCTGCCTGGGTCAGGGACTGCTACTGGTCCATGGCCTGTTAAGAACAGGGCCACAGAGCTCCACCTCCTCCCTCCCCCAGCTCCAACCCCTGTTCCCGCACCCCCATGGAAAAATTGTCTTCCATGAAACTTAGGAACAGGGCTGCACAGCAAGAGGTGAACAGCAACGAAAGAAGCTTCATCTGTATTTACAGCAGCTCCTCATCTCTGCACCGCCCCCCGCCCCATCCATGGGAAAATTGTGTTCCATGAAACTGGTCCCTGGTGCCAAAAAGGTTGGGACTGCTGTCTTATATCAATTTAATATTTTGAGGTGGGAGCTCTCTGATTAGCCCCCCTTCAAACCAGTCAATTATGGTCTTCAGCCAGGTCCACTTGCCCGCTCTTGTGGACGATACGGGTGGTGGTAGGCATTTTGCTCAGTTGCAAAGGCCCCAGAGGCACCATTCATGTTGTAATCTATGTGGCTGTGGCCTGGGGACGCCATTCACACAGGACACAATGTGTAGGGTACCCTGGAGTGGGGGCTTTAGTGGTAGAGGGTGAAGGGCATTTCCCAGACATGAGGCTGGGCACGTCAGCAGCACCCAGAGCACAGAGGGCTTTGTATTCCTCAGTAAGGACTTTCACCTCCACTCTTCCACCCAAGTGGGGGAGTTGGCAGAGAAATGCCAAATGAGGACAAAACTATAAAGGGGGCTCTCACTTCAGTGCCCCAGCTCATTGGGCAAAGCCCCTTACTGAATTGCATCTTCCTCATCGAAACTTTCTTGCCCCGTGTCCCATTCCCTTGACCTTTCTTTCTCCTGCACAAGAGCTGGCTCGTCTGGTGAACAGCTAACACGTTAGCAGCACACACAAAGCGTGGCGACCACTGATCTCAAAGTGCCTGTCCTTGAAGGAGAGACTCTAATTGTGGCAGCCCCAAGCCCTCTGGGGACAGGGTTTCCAGGAAGGCTGTAGGAGCCCGTCGCATGGCAGTTGTCTGTTCCGAGCACACTGCCTCCATCTCTGTCCTATCAGCCTTAGTGGGAACCCCAGGCACAAGCCATGTGGCAGTATCACCACCAGGTGGCAGTGGCGCCATGTTCTTAAGGTCTTAGGAAATCATTCAGCCCGACAGTTTACTTTGTGTAAATAAAAGGAGGGCAAGAGGGATGCAGCCCAGGCTGTGGAGCCACCCAATAACATGGGAATTACTGCTCTGCCACTTAGCGGCTGCAGGCCTTGGGCAAGGGGCTGCATTTGTGCCTCAGTTTCCTCCCCTATACAGTGTAGTCGTGTCAGTGATAAAGTCCCAGGATCAGAAGTCATCCTGTCAGTGCGGCAGCTTTCAGGCTAAGCCTCAACCTCCTAGAATCGTAATTTATTGAGGGCTTATTATGTTTCAGGCTTGCTTTGCATATAGTAACTCACTGACTCCTCAGAAAAGCCTGTGAGGCAATGCTATAATCATCCTCAGTTTCCAGAGGGGAAACCAAGGCACAGAGCGGTTCAGTAACTTGTCCAATGTCACACAGCGAACATAAGGCAGAGCTGGATTCAAGCCCAGGCGGGCTGCTTCAGAGACCCTCTCACCTAACTACCTGACGAAAGCACCTCTAACACGAATGGGTGTTATGATCTGCTCCTGATGGGGAAAACCGCCCGGCGCTGGGACACACCCACTCGCTGCCTCCCCGCCGCTCTGCATCCCCGCGGGCCGGTGCTGTGCGGAGCAGGCTGGAGGCAGCGGCGGGCGGGCGGGTGTGCGGGTGCGCGGGTGCGCACTGCTGGAGCCGGGCCTCGTAGACGGACCGCACCGACCAGTGGGGCCCGCCCTCTATGCCCCACCGCCTGCTCCAGTCCTCTGGTCGCGCTGCTTGCGCGATCCTGATTGGTTACTTTTTGAATCCTACTGTTCCTGATTGGATGTTATAGCTTGTTCCTGATTGGATGTTATAGCTCATTGCTGATTGGATGTTAACGCTTGTTGCTGATTGGCTGTTAACGCTTGTTGCTGATTGGACACTTTTGGAGTCCTACCAAAGGTATAAAAGCAGGAGGAGAATGGGGAAGGGGGGGTCAGAAGAAGGCTGTGGGTACAGATGGATTAAAGACAGTTCTCCGGCTCTATGCGTGCAGCCCGGTTATTTCCAAAGAGCTGTTTAACACTACCAAGAGCTGTTAACAGTTGCCGGAACACTCCCACTTGCGGTCCCTAGCCACAGCCCATGGCAGAGACCGAGTGTTTTCTGAAGAAAGAAGGGAGAGTAAAATCAGAAGAAAGACAAAGGAAGATGCTTCTTCATCAGGGCACCCAAAGCCTTGTCAGCTTTGCAGAGTTCATGCCATGTGGACCTAAAACTCTGCTGCAAGAGCCTTCCACAGGGCATTAGTGTCTTTTGCATCCTACAGAAACAGCCTCCATCACCCTGCAAGTTGCTTCCACTCCAGATGAGAAGGGTCCCTGCAGCCTGGCGTCTTACAGCATGTGAGGATCTCGAGGGAGGCATTACTGGCTCTCTTCTGGAACCATCACTCCCCTATGGTGCCCATCCCGAGTGTCTAAAACAAGTCTCCTAATCCCCTTCACACAGCCTCCTGTGTCCTCGCATTTCCGGCCGGCCAATGCTGGCGTGAAGGAGGGCAGTTGACTCCCGAGCACCTTCTGTGCTGGGCTCACTGTCGCCACGGTGGTAGGAATGCCTTTGCCCGGCACTGCCTTCACGGCACAGGGCCTGCGGCAGTGGCCACCTGCCCTGGAATCCCTCAGCCCACGCATGCTGTGGGTGGCCTGCAGGAGAGCCCGAGTCCGGGGCTCTCCCGGATGCAGAACATTTTCCTTCTCCTGCGCAGGTCCTGGGTGGCCATGCTCCGCCAGACCATCCAGGGCCCTCTGCCCTGCAGCCCTTCCTTGTCTTTGTCGTCCTCACCATGCTCAGGGAGATGAGGCTCTTTAGGTCTCCCTGGAAGAGTGGAGCAAGTAGGGCTGCCAGATTTAGCATATAAAAATACAGGTCCCCCAGTTAGACTTGAGTTTCAGGTAAACAATGAGCAATTTTCTAGTATAAGTATGTCCACATATTGCATTTTATCTGGCAGCTGTAGGTGTGGGACCCTGTCCCCTAGGGTCCCCCACTTATATAGGGTCTCTGCTATATTTCTCACACCCCACAGGTTCCATCTGGAAACACGGCCATTTATGGGGGTGGGGAGGGAGCCCCAATGTTTTCCTCTCTTGCTACCCCTTGACATCCTAGGGGCTCTCCCTACCTCTCTCTGCCCTGGGAATCTTCCTGTCCTCGGAGGCAGGAGAAACTAGCCCTGACCTATATCACAGGTCTTTGAAGTTTATAGACTACCTATAAATGTCATGCCCTGAGTCTTTCCAGTTCTTACAACTCAAAGTTGACTTTTGAAATGTAAAAGCTAAGATTTCAACCATCTTCTTCTCCCATCTCTGATGCATCAACCCTTCTCTGCAGGGGGTCTCTGCTGTTGGGGCTAAGGAACAGCCAGGCCTCGTGAGGACATGCAGTGCACATTCCCAGGTGTTCCCTAGCAGCACACAGAGGGGCTCCTTTAAATCTCCCCATGGTTACATCTTTATTCCTGTCCCAACCCGTTGTTTCCATGGCCACCGGGGTGTTGGTGTTACAGTTGTCAGACTGTTAAAGGACAGGTGTGCCTGGTCCATTCACATCTCTCTCCCCATCATCTGTCAGAAAATGCAGCAATCAGCTCTTTAGCCTGCTCCCCAGAGGGGTCTGTCATCGTGTCTGCTCCGTCAGCGGGGGCCAAATGCTTCGCCCCAGAGAATCCCAGCCCAGCCATCTGCCGCGTGATCCGGGCTGAGATGAGAAGAGAGAGGAGGCTGTGGAGACTTTTGGAAACTGAGAAGTGCTTTACTGCAGCCAAGCGCCCCTTCTAGCAGATGTTGCCGCAATGTCCCTGCGTCTTCCTAACCGAGCATCTGCTGAGTGAGCTCAGGACACGCAGCCTGGTTCTGCAGACGTGCTCAGGAGCCCGAGGACACCTGGGCATGACGTTCCTACACGGCGTAGTGAACCTGTGAGACGAAGGAAAACGGGGAGCTAATTCTGGCAAGTGTTTTTCCCCAGCCATCGGGCTAAAAATGTACCCATTGCTGTAAGACACAGGCCTTAGTCACCAAGAAAAGTGAAAGTGTGACGAAGAGAAGCGTCCTACAGTTGGCAAACTTGCTGAGAATTCACACTTCCTAAATCAAAGTCACTGACGTTTTTGGAAGATCCAAATTTAATCAAGGCGTTTTCAAAAGATTCAAACTGAATCAGGAAGACATGAGGACTTATTAGCAGCATGAATCTTGATGACGAGTTGGGATTGCGTTGGCTAGGAAGCATAATTTTCACTGAAAGGGATAGGAAATTCAATTTCATAGGATTTGGGAGAAGGGCTGGTTTGAAGTCACGCCATTAGGGTCAAGTGAGGGAAGAACAGTTATGTCTGAGATGGCAGATTTACCCCACGGGGAGCGTGGATTGTCTTGGGAATAGACTCTTGTGATTATCTGACTTTTTGATTCTAGCCAACCCAGTGGCATAAAATGGCATCTCATTGTGGTTTTGATTTGCATTTTCCCGATGTTGCACGGCCTTCTCTCACCCGTGTGAGGCTCTCTGTCAATTCCACTTGGCCTTTCCTCCCCGATGCTCCATCAGAGAGGAGCCGCCCTGCCATGGCTGCTGGGAAAAGGCTACCTGTTCTTTATAGGCTTTCTGAAGGGCAGGGCGTGGGTCCTGGCGGCTGGAGGGAATTTTGTTTGCCGTGCATGAGCTGGCATAGCGTTAAATTTGGTGGAGGGTTGCAGTGTTTGAAGGAGGGAGGACACGGGGGAAGGTTCGAGCAGTTGGGGAAAGATCAGGGGAGAGAGATTGAGCATGGCTGGTGTCCCACAAGGGAGACGAGGGAAGAGCTGACCAAAGGGGGAGTTTGACATGAAATGCCATGTGCTCTACCGTGGAACCTCCCGATGAGCCTGCCTCCGGATGCCAACTAGTCTTCACTGCTCACACAGAGGTGTTGTGGAGAATTCTTCCATCTCCATTGTGTGTGTGTGTGTGTGTGTGTGTGTGTGTGTATGTGCAGTGACGGAGGGGAGGATGTGAGGCAGTCTGACTCAGGCATCTGGGTTGGTGTGGCCTGAAATCAGGGATGTGCAGGGATAGTCAACATGTAGGTGACAGGCCTATTGGCACTAGCTGAAGGAGTGTTTCTTAATGTATAGTTGAAGCAGCCAAGTGCTTGATAAATGCTGGTTCCTGGGCCCCATCCCAGACCTGCTGAATCAGCATCATTTGGAGTAGAACCCAGGAAGCAGCCACCCTGGGTGACTCTCTTGCTCCCTCAAGTTTGAGAACCACCAGAGGGACCCTAGGAGCCCCTGTCTGTTCTTACTTCCAGCCCTTTTGTTTCCAGTGGCGGGGATGAGGGGATCGTGTAACTCCAAATCTCCTGGACACATTGCTCAGGGGCCAGTGCCTTCTGAGCAGGCTGGTTGCAGACCCACCTTGTTTGGTTTCCTCTGCGTGTTTGCTGTGGACCTTGCGCCACGTTTCTGACATCTGGCTGACATCTAGCAGGCTTCCTCTCATTATATATTTCTTGGGTTATTTCATAGGGTGGAGGGGAGATGGTCACTGCCTTCACCAGGATGTCTCTCCATCTTTCAGAGTTTCCAACTGCTTGGAGTCCTTCCTCACACTCCAATGACAGTGCCGGGCACGAATCGATGTCTGCTCTCAGATTTGACTGCTTTTATTTATTTATTTTTAAATATTCAAGCTGAGCAGGCCTGACCTCCTCCCTCACATCCAGCCCCCACTTTCCTTTTCTACAAACAGGTGGGCTCTCGAGCGAGCACCGGACAGCACGGATGATCCGTGTGTGATTATGGCTCGCCAAGTCTCTCGATCCAAAGCCCGTGCAAGGTTCTAATCTGTAGAAGAACTTCTTCCCTTCAATGCGTGATCACATTCCAGACATGAATAAGAATAAGATTAAAAATACAGGCGAAACTGGTACATTCAATAAGTACAATTCATGTGATAGTCAAAATGCAATTTTATTTTTTGTCTCAGATGGTCCCTTTAAATTTTTTTCAGATGAGTCATTTTCCCCACCCCCCCCAACCCCTGGACAGAAATATGAATAACTTGTTTCCCACTGAGTCTTAGGTAACGGACAGTCTTACAGTCCCTTTGAATTAGTGATGAGAATGCACCCAACTGAGGATATTAATCAACACCTCAGTCTTTGCCTCTTTTGAAATGTAGGTTTGATTATTGCTCACGTATGGTGAGGCCAATAGGTCAGAAGATGACTGCCATTGAAAAGACAGTGTTTTATACTCACAGGCCCCAAGAGCACACGCCACGCCATGGGGGCCACACGGGGCAGCGCCAGGCTCAGGCGAGAAACTCTATTGTGGTTTCACTGGAAGGAACAGGCGAGGCAAGTCAAGCAGGTGTAGGATCGGCCAGTTTGAATAAGTTCAGCAGGCTCCGGGGTGCAGGCTCTGCCTCATTGCCTGGTGGCTGGTGCTGGAGTGACTACGGTGGGTAGACAGTGGCCCGGCGTGAGAGAGCCTGATGGGAGAGTTGCTGGGGAATGGGCTGTGGATTGGCTGGGTGCATATGAGAGGCATGCTTAAAGGCTGGTGGAATTTTCTTTTACCCTCTCTAGGAATTGGCTAGCCTTGGGAGGGACTGTCTCTCCAGGGTGAACAAGGCCCCAAGATGTCAAAGTGTTGAAAAAATAGACTAAAAAGACACAATGACTACATCGCTCAAAGGTAAGACTTCTCCCCATGCCAAGGTCTCTGGTTGGCAGCTGTCTCCCTGCTTTCCCTCCCCACTCCCTCACCTGCAAGCTGCTGCTTGAGACCCCACCAGGATTATGTTGGAGGAGGGAGAATAGGTGTGGACTTGGGTAGCAGTAGTGTGTAGCGCTGACAGTGGTGTGTCCCATGACCCTGGGCTGGCCCCTACCCTCCCAGCTGTCCCCTTGAGCAGGACTTAACATGGCCCACATCTAGGCCACAGGACACACACTCCCTTGATTTCCCAGGTAAGAGTAGACTCTAGGCCATGGTTCTCCCCAACTCAGAGAACCTGAAGAAGAAGCTCTCTTCACGTTCCCACTAAAACTGCCCTCTCTGGACCCGGAATGGTGGAGGTAGCACCCCATCCAACCTCTTCAGGCCCTCGCATGCTTTCTCCATAGAATTCCACCTCAAGTCTTACCTGTTTCCACACTCTGACCTGGTTTTATGTCCTGGATGCAGCTGAGCGTTCCCACTTCCCAGGTCAGTCTGCATATAGGGAGGCTGAGTCTCAAACTTACTTGGTCATCGGATGGTTATCACGGTGACACATCCTCTGACACTGAGGCCCGAGGAGCTCTCTTTTACCATCCTACTACACACACGTCAAGATCACGCAACTGCTCGGGCTTACCTCGTCCTGCTGCCTGGGTATTGGGAACTTCATGATTCATAGAGCTGAGTTCCACTTTTTAGAGTAGAAACACAAGTTAACAAGATAACATTTTCCATGAGTTTCTGGGAAGATGTTACTTTCCAGGTTAATACCTTTGCCTGTCTAGAGCTACCTGGGGAGGGGCCAGAGCTGCTCTGATAGTGATTGTCTCCCCTGACTTCCTTCTCCCTCTTCTCTTAACTTTTTTTTTTTTGCTAAAAATACTCTATATTTTTAAGGAAAGCCCCAGAGGGCTGGAGGCGATGGTATGGCGGAGGGCAGATGGGTTGGAGAGATCTCTGGGATCATGCATCTTGAGTGAACTGAGGTTTTCCCCCTGAGACTTCATCTGTTTATCCCCAAGAATCACTAACACCCACCTGATTTCAGCCCAGATTGGGAGCCTGTATTTAAGGCCACAAAAGCAGGTCTTCCTGTGCCCAACACATGGAGGAGTTGTAGGCAGGAAACAGGAGTGGCGACTTAAAAAAGTAGCTTCAGGACTTGCAGTCCCTGATAATATATATTTCCAAGTAGTCAGTTCTCCACTTTTTCAAAGATTTTATGACTTTTCTTGTCCAAAAAAAAAAAAATTCAGGCATTTGATGTTTCTGAAAACCAGCTTCAGGCAGAACCTTAAACGCGTCTGAAGTTGTGATCACAGAAGCAATAAGCTCCCGCGGGGCTGAGGTTCCGTAGGGCATTTCATGATAAATTGATCAGAGCCACAGGAGCTAAATCTTTATAAATAATTCTGGCATCCTTCATTACTCATTACTTGCCATCAGCCCACTGGGGGCAATTAGTTTGCAGAGAAAGAAGCGGCTTCCCATTTCATAGTTGCATTCGTTGCACTTTTATTTTTATGAACACTTCATTTCCTAAATCTCCAGATTAATTTTTGCAATGTTGGGGATCTTTTTATTTATGAAAACCCTGTAAAACATTTGTGCTGCAAGTGAATCTAAGGAATTTTGGGGTTCTCTCCTAACAAATTGAGCCCCCAGTGTTTTCTGGGCACTGTGTTAGGAAGGGGATATAAAATCCATGCAGACATGTCCCTGAGATGGAGAAATTCACAGAGGTAACATCGGTTAGAGTTCAGTGCCACGGAAAGCAGATAAAGGGTTAGAGGAGGATACCCAGAAGGACAGCTGGGATTTGAAGGATGTATAGAAATCAGACAAACGAAGGAGGAAGGAAGGGTCTGCCAAGCATAGGGAACAGCGTAGGCGAAGGCATGGAGGTCTGATCCACAGTGGAGGTCCCAGAGCCAAGAGGACCCTTCCTGCTGGAGCCTGGGGAGGCAGCAAGGCGCCAGAGGGGAGAGGGCTGTGTCAAGTGTCTAGGCAGAATGGGTTGCTCCCTGGTGTTTTCAGAGTAGAAATATATAATCCCTGGTGGTCTGCTATTTGGAAAATACAAAAAGCTTCAAATGCATTTCTGCAAATAATAGAATCATATTAATAAAATTGCAATTCAAAGAAAAGAAAAAGGGGACCAATGTTGAGCAAAAGAAAAATCAAAACTGCATCAGGCCAGGTGTGGTGGTGCGCACCTGTAGTCCCAGCTACTCAGGAGGCTGAAGTGAGAGGTTCGCTTGAGCCTAGGAGTTCAAGTCCAACCTGGGACTCTGTCAAAACAAAACAAAACTTTGTCAGAAAGTAAAAGAAAAGTAGCCGACAGAATAATTTCTTGAGTTTGATTTGGAAACTGTAATATGTATCTAATACATACTTATAAAATACATACATATATTAATACATAAAAATGCATATGTATGTGTATATATGTACATATATTAGTTTGTGTTTTTTAATTGAGGTATAAGTTACATACAGTAATAGTTACAAATATGGAGCTTGATGAATTCTCACATACGCATACACTAGGACACAGAACGTTTCCATAATGTGAGAATGTTCCCTGGTGCCCCTTTCCAGGCAATCCTCCCAGTCCAGACGTACCCACCATTCTATTCATAACTTCTATCCCTATACATTACCTTTGCTTGTCCTTGAACTTTCTTTAAATGGAATCACTCAATATGCGCTCCTTTGTGTCTTTTCTCTTTTGCTCAGCACAACGCTTGTAAGATTCATCTATCTTGTTGCATAGTTTGTTGCAGTTTGTTCTTTTTCATTCTTGAGCAGTGTTCCATTGTATGAATAAACCACAGTCTGTTTATCCATTCTCCTGTCGATAGATATTCGGGTTGTTTCCACTTTTTGACTATTGTGAATAAATTTGCTGTAAATATTTCTGTAGGTTTTTTTTGGACATTCACTCATTTCCCTTAGGTATCTGCCTACTTGTGGGGTGGCAGTCTAAAGCCATTGTATCAGTTTTACACCTCCACCAGCAGTGTATGAAAGCGAATTCTATTTTTAAGAGTGATTCAGTATCAAGCAAATATATCTGGGCACTCACATTTTTGGAGGACTTGCCCAGTGAGCACAGGCTGGAAACAGGGATCTCTGGGTCTGAAGCTCAAGCCCCGCCTCCCTGCCCTCTGTGCTGTGCTGGTCACCTCATTTTTCTGTGTCTTGGATTCTTTGTAACATACATGTAGGGGCACCCAGGGAGGTCAGGCTTTGTCTGGTGGCTCAGGGCTTTCATAGAGACGGATTCAAGAAGCAGAAAACTGCTAGATTCTTAAGGCCTGGATTCCACAATAGATACAGGTCACAGTGTTACTTCTGCTTTATTCTATTGCTCAAAGCAGTCACAAAGCACACCCACATTCAAGAGGAAGGGACACAAATCTTACCTCTCAAAGGGAGATATGTCAAAGAATTTGTAGATTGTAGCTGCTCTTGCCACGTGGTTGCAGCAGGGAACACAACCTTGGGTGAAGAGGCTCCCATCAGCTGAGCCAGTCACCAAAGGGGCTGGCAGCTGAGGGCTGTCTGCCAGTAGCGCTCCCAGCAGCCAGGGAAAAAACTTCTTTATTCCTGCAGAGAGATCTAGAAGGCATACCCCAGCATCTAACACAGGGCTTATCCTAAAAATTATAATGAGTCATAAAATGCTGAAGAAAGTTACATTTCTTGCCACCTGCATTTGTGTGCTGTGAATCATGCCTCCAACATATGAATCCCATGATTTCAAGAACGAGGACCATATGAGCTGTTGTTCTGACATAGACTGATGATCTTCTATATGCCCTTTAGAAAGAGGGAAGGTCCCTCATTGTCCTTCCTCACAGACCTGAGCATAAAACTAGGACCCACACAGCTGTTTGCCTGTAAACTGCCAAACGTCATAGGCAAGAGGGGGATTGTCATTTTATTTTCTTCAGTGAAAGGTGAGAGAGGCCTATAAGATAAGAACACCTTATTTCTTGGTTTTCCTGGAGCCATAAGTCAAACAGGACAGGGGCAGGGGCCTTGGATAACAACTGCCTTAGGTAGGGAGTGAGCCCTCTTGCCAGGTTGTCTCTGAGACGTGAGATGTTTATCTTATGGTAGTGGCTACTTGGAATTAAATAATACAGTGTGTCTTGGACCCCTTTACATCTTCAAAATGAGAGTGACTGGTTGTGAGCAGCAGAGACAGAAAACGAGTTGTCATGAAGCTGAACCCAGGCAGCATCACACTGTGACAGTGAAAGCTTCCAGATCCCCCAGGCAGAAACTTTGGGTATCTCTATGCAACTGAGAAATAGAAAGGGTTTCTTCTTCAGGGGTTGTCTTAGTCAGTTAGAGCTGCTATAATAAAGTACTGTACACTTGGTGCCTGATAAACAATAGAAATGTATTTCTTAGGGTTCTAGAGGCTGCAAGTTCAAGCTCAGGGTGCCAGCATGATTGGTTCTGGTGAGGGCTCTCCTTTGGGTTGCAGATTGACAACTTCTTGCTGGGTCCTCACCTGGTAAAAAAAAGGGCTAGAGAGCTCCCTGAGGTCCTTTATATAAGGGCATTAATCCCATTCATGGGGGCTCCTGCCTCATGACCTAGTCTCCTCCAAAGGCCCCACCTCCTAATACCATCACAGTGGGTCTTAGGATGTCAACCATATAAATTTGGTGTGGGGACACCAACATTCAGTCCATTGCGGGGGGCCATTGGTCTATCAGTGCTGCTCAATAGAGCTTTCTGGATGATGAAAATGTTCTCTTCTGTTCTGTCCAATATGGTAGCCATTGGGCACTTGAAGTGTGGCTGGTGTGATTGACAACCTGAATTTTAAATTTACTTAATTTGGTCAGTCTACTGTACAGCACAGCTAGGTCTGCAGTCCTGCTAAGTGTGGTCTGGAGAGTCTCAGCACAGGGAGCACCTGAGAGCTTGACAAGAAATGCAGATTCTCAGGTCCCGCTCTAGACCTGTGACTCAGAATCTGCATCTTTGCACAATTCCCTAGGGGATTTGTGTGTCTAACTGAAGATGACTTTTTAAGGACCCATCCCTCGCCCCAAAGCCTCACATTCTATCATCCTACGATCCACTGCAGGGGAGCGTGTGCAGGGGATTGGAAAGGAATGGCAAGATCCTGGGTTTGGAAGGAAAGAACTGGGTTAGACACAGGCAGAGTTTCCCCGCAGGTGGTTGCGAGGGGGAGGAGTGTTCTGTGAAGGGGCAGGGGTGCGAACAACCTTCTGGGAAGATTTTAGTGGTGGCACCCACGTGGCCAGCCAGGAATGTGCTTAGGAGACCCACCCTGTGTGCTCCAGAGGACGACAGGCGATTGGAATCCTCCTGGGGGATCTTCACCAGCCCTTTTAGATGGCTGGGGACAGCCTGCAAATGTGCCCCCTCTGTGTCCCCCAACTTGCCAAATTCAGCATCCTCGCAGCTGATTGGAAAATATCTGTTATGCTCCTCTTTGGGGTCAAACACATTTTATTTTATCTTATGTGTTTCAGATGGTTTCTTTTCCTTTTTAAAAATCTGCCCCCTACCTTCTTTCTACTTTAGTTCTAGCTGTCAAGGCTGTTATTTCAGCCCATTCCTACTTGTTTTAATAGCTACATCAATTTTTTGAGAAAATACAATTACTGTGATTTCTGTCCTCCCTCCCCCACCTCCCCCACTAAGTTTGATGTCTGTCTTTTTAAACAAGCTTTTCTAGTTTCCGTTCTTTCCCCTGGGGCTCTGTGGTTGTTTGTCTCTCCACATGGCAGTCATTTTTACTTTCCCTACGTTCCCGTTATTTCTCTTTAAAAGCCATTAAATCTGAGGTAATAACACTTGCCCACAACGAAGAAATTCTCAGCATCATTGTGCTGTAGCATTCTCTTTGAGGCAGCCATATATTTTTTGAAGAGAAGTTTGTGAACATGTCTCATCTCTCCAGGATCTGTTAGAAAAACAGCAAGACTTTTTGCTCCCCAACCCGGGAGCTAGGAATGGGGGAGCCACTGCTGGCGCCAGCCCAGCGTCACGAAGTGTACAGTGCAGGACTGCCCAGTGTTGGCTGTGGATAGGACGTGAAATGCCATCCCATCTGTTCAGCAAATACCCACTCCTTTATTCAACATGCAATCCTTGAGTGCCTACTGGGGACCAAGAAGGCTGAACCCAGTCTGGGCCCCCAGAAGGTCACAAGTAATAGTGGTATCTCCTGGGTGCTACCAAGCAGGAGTGGGAGCCATGAAGCCTAGCCAGGCGGGTGGGCTTGATTGTTAATGTTTTCATAGGAGGAGAGGAGCAGTGGAGGATGAACCCTGCCCCCCAATCTGAAGATGGGGAGAAGCCACATGGCTAGAGCACTCTCTATTCCAGTTGATGTATGTGGTTTGGGGCTCGCTGCTGGAGGATAGGTCAGGAGGACCAAGCATTTCTGTAGGGAGGAGTGGTAGAAGGGCATGGAGGAAGCAGGTGACAGGGAGTGGATGGGCACAGGGGCAAACTACTCAACGAGGGATGTCCACCTGGGCTCCAAAGGCCTTGGGAGGTGGATATGGGAAACCCCAGGAGGCCTCAGCAGTGAGGCCTCGACCCATGTGTGATGTGGGTACACAATGTTGGGGGGGTCAAAGTGCCCAGTTGGCTTTGAAATAAGCCTATGAGCCCCTCCAGTGAGAATTGTTCAAGCCTCCATTAGGAGCCAGGGAGTGTTCGTTTCAGGGAAAAACCAGTGAGGTGGGATTGCAAACAAAGTCTCTGGAAATATGTGCATGGAATGGCCGGGCTCTGAAAGCTAACTGGTCGCAGCAACATCACTGACAGTGAATCCTTGCGGAATGCTGCCAGGCACTTTTCTAAGGGCCTGTGTTAGCTCATTCACCATCACCGCAATCCAGGTTGACCTGCACTCAACAAGTGACTGCTGAATCTCTCCCACGTGCCGGGCACCGTACCACGTGCTGGGGATACAGCAGTGAGCCGCGCGGAGAAAAATCACTGCCCTCCTGGAGATTACCTCCTAGCAGGAGGTTTGAGGGCGATAATAATCAAATATAAGTACATAATATATTAGATAGAGACAGTGCTATGGAATGTAAAGGCAGGAATAAAGGTAGCGATTGGGGAAGGGGGAGTTCGGGAGGCCTAGGGAAGTAGGTGCTATTATATCACCATTTCACAGATGGGAAAAAGCCAAAC
>VBSM01002035.1:4284363-4303330 GCA_008086735.1 Cheirogaleus medius | reverse complement strand
TGCCAGAAGCAGGAAGGAAGGGAGAGGAGGGAGAGAGGGAGGGAGGGAGGGAGGGAGGCAGAGGCTCACCCCACTGTCCAGCCTGAGTCCAGCTCCATACCAGGATACTCAGGGATTTTGTTCCTTCAGGAGCCGCCTACATCTCATGGTGCTCCCTGGATGGGACTGTGAGGCCTGATAGGGAGAAGGCAGGGACAGGACATTCCCTCCCCTCCTGCCTCCACTCCATACAGGCTGGTGGGCAGAAGGGCACTACAGTAAAACATTGCCACTGTGCATCCTACACCCCATGTAAATACTTTGCTCCATAGTTTAGGGGGAACTGATCATCCAGTGAATTCATTTTCTGGGGCCTGATTTGGACCTGTGCCTAGTAGATTCTGACTCATAGATGATTGATCATTTCTCTTCTTCTCTCTCTCCCCATACATATTGTTAAATTGTATGGACTCCACTAATGGTTTCCAAATTCTGGACTCAGGTTATGCTGCCTGAATTAGAATCACCTGGTGGTGGTGGTGGTGGTGGGTGGGGGCTTTGAGATAATACAGGTAATCCTGCCCTTCCTAAGAGATTCTGAGTCAGGAGGATGAGAGAGAGGGAGAGAGCACACTTGTGCACTGGAATGTTTATTTTTTAAAAGCTCCCCAGTGATTCTGCAGCCACGAGACTAGACCTACAAAGAGCTGGGTTGCTTCAAACTTCTCCTGGTAACTCCACCTTCATTTCTCTGAGGGTCTTATCCACCCTCAATCCTTGTGCTCAAGGTTAGATCATGAAACCTAGATGGGTTTCACTGTCTGGCAAAACAGAGCCCTAGAGGGTAGGCTGGAGAAGACCTAATGGGCTGAGGTTGGGCTCCACGGAAGACTCTGGCTTTGCTGACTGGGGTAGAGAAGCTGAGGGGAGGAGTGGAGTACACCGGATTGCAGAGGTGGGTAGGGAGGGGGCATCGAGAGGGGTTAGGGGTTGGATAACATGGCAAGGAGGCAGAAGGGATGGAGGAGAAGATCGGAGTGATAGGATGTCTGGTGGGAACATTTGAATAAATTCGACTTTCACAACCCAGCTTCCCATCCTGTTCCCAAATCTTCAATAAAATCTATATTAATGACCAGTGCTTGGGAGTTTTTTCAACTTTTAATTATTTAATATCTCAAACACATACAAAATTTGGAGAATAATATTATGAACCCACATGCATCACATGTTGGCCAAGTTCAATGATGGTCAATGTCAATGTGAATGTCCTCCCTCTACTGCCCTCCCAGATTATTTTGGAGAAAATCCCAGAGAGCATGTAATTTTATCCACAAACATTTCAGTATGTATCTAAAAAAAAATAATAAATATTTCTCTTTAAAAACACAACCATAGTACCATTATTGCAACTAAAATTTAACAATTTATTTTTATACACAGCACTCATATTTTTCAGATCAACTCAAATTTATTTGGTTTATTTCAATGAAGATCCAAATATGGTCCATGCATTCCAATCAGCCAGTAAGTTGCCTCTATTATTTTTTGAAATTTATGTGTTAAAGAAACTAGGTTGCTCACCTATAGAATTTCCCACGGTCTGGATGTTGTAGATTGCATCTCTACGGTGACATCTAACTAGCTCCTTTGTCCTAGGTATTTTTTGAAAATTGGTGGTCTGATAGAGGCTTGACCAGATTCTGGTTCAATGTGTTTTGGCAAGACCATTTCATGGTGTGCTGTGTTCTTTGATCAGGAGGTACACACTGTCTAGTGCTCTCTGCTTTGGGAATGTGAACAGTCATTGATGCTCAATGCTCATATCCCCTAATTCATTAGGGGTTGCAAACTGGTGATGCTCTAATTCCATCACTGCTTCTTCATTTATTAGCTAAAATTCTTCTGTAAAGAGAAATACCCCCTCAACTTTTCAGTTACAATGTATACGGGGAAAGCATGGTACATGTTTGATTCTTCTCCTTTATTAATTTTCAAAACAATAAGCACATTCCCTAGTACTTTGGGAGTTGTGTCTGGATGACAAAAAACTGAGCTTGACTTGTGCAGAAGGAGGGAGGGTGGAGCCCTCACATTCTATAAATAGCTTCACAGGAGAGGTGTTAACATGTTCAGTTTTATAAACAAGGAAATGGAGACCCAGAGGCGGCATGAATTAATAAGTGGAGGAGCCTGGATTTTATCTCAGGTCAGCCTGGCTGCGGAGACTAAACTCTTCTGTGAGCCACAGCCCTTTTCTTAGGGCTATAGGGAATTCACCTAATCCTGGGGTCTGGCGGGCTGAAGCTTCTTCCTGCTCTGGCTTGCCAGAAATGAACAATACGTAGTCTGAAAAAATGACATGTGTATCCTTGAGGAAGAATATTCTTAATTGAAATTACATTTTAATCACAATGATAGCATTGAATTGTTTGTTTTCAGAAAACTTGTTTTGTTAAGTAGTTTCCCAAAGTCTGGGCTGCTTTAGTCAGATTTACACGATTCACTTATGACAATATGATGTGATCCAGTATCATGATTTACAATTCTGTGGCAAACATTACTGGTACATGTGGCTGAAGGAACCTTGTATTGGAAGGGGTTTATTTATAAAGGAGTCTGAGGATTAACTGTAGGAATGAAAGGATTTACTGAAAGCCGAAGGGCAACATCAGGTCATAAAGAAATTTGTATATTGACATTGTTTAATTGGCAGCTGCATGAGGAATCACCAAAACACTCGGTGAATTAATGAAGATTAAAGGTGCCTTCTGTTGCGAGAGACTCAAACTGGTTTGAGCATGGGCTCACAGGGTTTATTTGCTAAACTGTCCAGGGGTATATCTGAATGGACTCTAGGACTCAAATGCTGTGTTCAGGACCTGGTTTCTCTCTTCGTTTCTGGGCTCTGCTTTCTTTGTGTGGAATGTATTCTCACAAAGACTCTCCTCTGAAGTCCCAATATGGCAACTGCTAGCTTCTAGCTCCTGTGGCTACAGCCTTCATGTCTGGCATCAATAAGTGCTGTGCGTACCACTTGGGGATTGGACACGCTTGAAGCTCTGGCATGTGGGGGGGGGGAGGGGTGGTTGGGGCAATGTATGTAACCCTAACAATATTTGTACCCCCATTATATGATGAAATAAAAGGAAAAAAACAAACAAACAAACTTAACTGGCCTTTGTTTAATTTTTATTGAGTCTTATTGGTCCGGAATGGGTCACGTGCCTATCTCTGAGCCAATCACTGTAGCCAGGGGAATGGGACACACTGATTGGCTCAGCCCTAGGTCACATGCTCCAACTCTGCACTTAAGGGCTGAAAGTGGGTAGACTCTAAAAGGAATAAGGGTGGTGATATCAGAAGTGTAAATGAGTAATGGGAAGCAAATGCGGCAGCATTCCATTTTGGTCTTATCTAGAAATTTCTGAGATGGATTCAAGGAAGGGATTCAAGGGTTTGTGGGTTTCCTGAAATTGCAGATACTAGTTTGTGTTAATGTCCATTTTTCAGGAAGAAGATTTGTAGCTTTGATCGGATTATCAAAGAGTTCCATGACTCAGAAGAGGTGGCCATTCTGAGATAATGGCAGATACTGAACCAGACTTATTTGCTGTTTAAACTGAGACTTCATATTTGTACTGTCTTCTTGAATGCTTTCCATATATGATGTAGAATTTGCTTTTTAGCCAACTTTTATCAAATGACAGCGAAATACTGGTAAGAATTTAGTTTATATCCTGTCTTCAGGTTCTAGAAGTTATAGATTCCCCTTTTTCCCCCTAAGAAAGCCCTATGGCTGGGGCCACAATACGACAGAAGTCGCCACCTCTTCAGGTGAAGCAATACCTATGGACCATAACAGGCCTTGTCACTGCATCTCCAGACCCATGGTGTCAGAAGCTGGGGCTGGGCCCAGCAACTGTGCCGTGTTAACAAGCCCCCAGCAGACCCGAATGAGCACTCCAGTTTGCTGCTCTAAGATTCCACAAAGCATGGAATGTCTCTCCCAGTGTTTATTTAGGCTTTTACTTGATCCACAGAGGGCAAGTTCCTGCCCTGACCGGAAGTCAGAGGCCACCTGCTCTCCTCAGAGCCTGCCTCAGTAGCCCCTGTTTGCTCAGGGATGAAGATCTGCTCATTCTGGGCGAGTAAAGGCCCTTTGGGAATTACTTCCTTGTAATGATTCCAAAGCCTCTCACAGGCTGATATTTTCCTACTAATCCCGGGCCAGGGCCCAGCGTGTGCGTAGTTGACACCAGATAATGTAGTCTTCTGGCTGATACAGTGGCGGTGAGCAAACACTGGTGGCCGGCAGAATCCCTGATTTCCTGAACATCCACGATCACAGATTCATTGAAGTTTAAATGCACTGAGACCTATGCCCTTGCCTTTTGTGTTTGCCAGGAGATAAGGTTATCCATTTGCAATGGTTGTAAATAGCCACCCCTCATTTCCCCTCCAACTTGCACTTTGGATTTTAATCAGGTTCAAAGCCTGCTTTATTTTCCTTATCTGTTTGACTCAAAGGCTAGCCCAGGGATGCTTAGACTTGAGTGTGCACACCAATCACCCAGGGATCTTGTGAAAATGCAAATTCCAATTCAGCAGACCTGGGATGGGGCCTGATATTCTACATTTCTCACAAGCTCCGAGGTGATGCTGATGCTCCTTCAAGGTCCACACGTCTAATAACAAAGGCCCAGGCCAATGGCCTTCCATCCTGGCTACACACCAGAGTCACCTGGGGAGTTGCAGAAACACTGGTGGCTGGGTCCCACTCTCAGATGCTCAGATGTGGCTGGTGCAGGGTATGACATTCCAGGTGATTCTGATGTGCAGTCATGGTTAAGCACCCCTGGGCTGACCCTCCCAGCCTTCAGCCTCGGCCTACTAGCTGCTCCTCACCTGCCAGAGTGACCTACTCACAGCCCCTCTGTGCTGCACTCCTGGGTACTCTTCTTCTTGGTCCTTGCCACGCACGGACAGCTGACTGTGGGCCAGGAACTGTCCACACAACCTGATGAGGTCAGCACTACTTTCAGCCCTATTTTGCATGTAGGGACACTGAGGTTTGAGAAGTGAAGTTTCTTGTCCGAGGCCACACAGCTATTAAGCATCAGCATCAGGACCCACCTAGGTCTTCTGTCCCTGGAGCACAGAAGTAGCAGAGTGTGGGTTTAAAAGGATGACCTCTGGAGAATGCACGACTTACTCTCTGTGTGACCATGGGCGGGTACCTAGATCCTGCAAACATTAGGTGTCCCCTGTAAAATAGTGGTCTGAGTACCCACTTTTCAGGACTGTCAGGAGCATAAAAGGAGATGACCTGTGTAAACCATGCCCCAGAGCTGGGACCACAGGAAAGGTTGTCACTGTCTCGGTACCAGGGGGTGTCTCCACGGCACTTCCTGTGGGCCCCTGTTCTTTGGCACTGGGCACAAGCTTCTGGATCGTAACTCACATTTTCTATGCTCATATCTGCTCTTCAAATGGAAAATAAGTTCCTTCAGGGCAGAAAGGTATGAATATAAAATAGGTGTGAATGTGATTTTTTTTGATTCATGGCTTCAAATGTGTTTTCTTTGCCCCACAGAGCCTTGCAGTGGGAGGTAGTGGATTCACCCGTGTTGGTCAATCAGTTGATGGAATTTACACTTAGCCAATGGAAGATAATCATGTTGGAAACAGAACTATCATATAAATATAAGCAATTACCCAGTTGGAGTCATTCATTCATTGCCTTCTGTTCACTCAGACCCCATGAGTGACTAAAGACAACTCAGCCTGAATGTCCCAAACCACAGGCAGGCCTGCTGTGCTGCTCCTTCCCCATGGTGGGGTGTGAGGGCTGAGGAGGTGGGGCTCTAGCTCAGGTGTATCTCATGTATTCGTGTAACTCCTTTTAGTGGCTCCACAACCAAGACATTCCTACTTTTCAAGTCCACATCCTGGGAAACCCTCGGTCCCAGACAAACTGGGACAGTTGGTTACCTTACCATAGCCACAGGTAGCCACGCAGGTCTGGGGCCGTGTCCCTTCCTTGCCAAGCCCAACTCCTTTGTGCCTTCCAGCCTTCTTTCCTTGTGGAGGGCCCTTTGGGATGAGGTGACTCCTGCTGGTTTTCCTTCTCCCCTTTGTGACAAGCCCGCCAGGACCGGGAATGGCCTTTCTGCCTCCCGCCATGCCTGAACTCACGGGTCGTGATGGGTCCCCTGCCTGCTCCCTGCACAGTATTTCTCTTGGCACAGCCTGACGTCTTTCTCCATCCATTTCAGTGTACTGTGGGTAGCTGAGGGTGGCTTTGTCCTGACACTGGTAACAAGAAGAGTGTTCACAAAAGAAAACACCTCCACTCCCTCCTCCTTTAACCGGCCTTTCTCAAGGCGTGAACGCATTTTGCCCCAGACAAGCGCTCAATGAGTACACAAAAGCAGGGCTGTTTTCTTTCTGATGCCAGTTGAATATTTTTAAACTAGGCAAGCAACACCCCAGCTGAAAACGCTTAGATTTGAAAATAAACGTGTGGCAGGTTTACACAAATCCCTTGAATCAGTTAGGGATGCTTTCAGTAGCAAGGGACAATACGTGGCAGAGGGGGGCTCACGCAACAGGGCTTCATTTCGCTTATGTAAGGAGAAGTCTGGAGGTGGGCAGCTGCTGATATTGATTCAGGCTCTGAATTGGTGTCAATGCCATCCTCTAGGCCCCTTCATGTCAAAAAATGGCAGCAACAATTCCAGACATCATGCCTCTTGCAGCCGAGTTCAAAGAAGAGGCAGACTGGCCTAGAGCAGGGACGCTGTCCTTCCTTTTCTGTCTCTTACCAAGGAGGGAACAATGGTTCCCAGCACACTTCCCCTTACATCCTACTGGCCAGAACTGGGTCATACACCCACCCACGGGCCAGGGGCAGGTCCCACCTTCTTTGAAAATTAAGTGGTCTCTGTCCTGTGTTTATATTGGAGTTCTGTTAGGGAGGAGCGGCTCTGGCTGGGCCACCAAAAATGTATTCCCAGCCTTCTTTCTTTGGGACTCAGAGGTCCTGGTCCTATTTGCTGTCTTGCTGACATAGGAAGAACACGCTGAACTGGATGCAGCATTCCCCGAGGCAGGATATACCCTCTGTGGGCCATTTGGGAAGGAAGTACAAGAGGTGAGCTGGTAGTGAAAGTTTCTGCATGAGATTGCTTTTTATTGATGGATTCATGGCAAGAAACAATTCTGAAAACAGGTAAATTAGATTGTTTTCAAGGTGAACTACTTCTACCTCGGATGTTTGTGAATGTCTGCAGGATTGCCCGGCCAGCGTCTTTTCTTGTCTCCAGGCACTCTTTGCAGACACTGTACAGATATTGACACGGATGCAAATATAATTATAGACTGTGGCATCCGATGGTGTCTACAGAACAGATGGAAATCCAGCTGTGCGGGAAGGCTCTGGAGACTGGCGAGGGCCAAGGGCTGGGGCAGACTGAGGGACCTCAACCCCATGAGAGCACGTGAAACTCAGGGCTTCAGGGCTGGCTTCACATCGCCAAATGGGTAGTGGCTGAGCCAGGCCTTGATTCAGGGCTCCCGGCTTCTGTAAGGGACTTGACAATTGAATGCCACTGGCTGGAGAGGAGGAAGGGACGAAACTTCTCCCCTCTTCCTTTTTTCGTCCTCTTCCTCTCCCCTTTACTTCCTCTTCCCTTTACTTCCTCTTCCTCCTCCTCTTCCTTTTTATTCTTCTCTTTCTTCTCCTCCTTCTACCCTTCTCCTCCTCCTTATTTTAATATTAAAAACAGTATTTATTGAGCATCTACTGTGTACCAGGCACTGTGTTAAGCATTTTACATCTATTTATCCCATTTAATCCCCCCAATAAGCCTATGATGTAGATTCTATTAATATTATTATCCCCATTTGATAGCTGAAGAGTTGAAGCAAGAGAAGATAAATTATATATTCTCAGTCACACAGCTAGGAAATGGTAGAGCCAGGACTGACTGCCTTTAGAGCCCCAGGTCTTTTTATAGCTCTTTAAAAATCCACTTATTTTTCATGTTAAAAGGATGGTGTGATGCGCACCTCTCTGCCCCTCAGCCAGGCTTTCTGGCTTTGAACAGCTTGCCACTCCTGCTCCAGGTCTCTCTTTCTCTCAATATATACACATGTAACACTTCATTTTTGCCAAACCATCCGGAATAGTCATTTGCAGACAAATAAAGTTTTACCCCTAAATACTTTAGTTTAAGTCCCAAGAACAAGGACACTTACCTTTCTAACCTCATTGCTGTCCTTAGCCCAAGAAAATCAACTTTATTTCAATTACTTGATGCAGCACACAGACCATACGTGAATGTCCTCAATAGTCCCATAAATGTCCTTTATAGCTATTTCTTTCAATACAGAATCTAGTCAAGGTTTATAAATTGCCTTTGGCTATCATGAAACTTTAGTCTCCCCCATGAAGGACAGTCCTCCACCTCCCTCCATTCTTTGTGATCCTAAATCCTTTGGATTGTTAGTCTTCAGAACATCCGTGTTCTGCAATTTATTTCTTTGTGATTATTCAGGTTAAATATTTCTGGTAAGAATGCCCCAAGGTGCTGTTGTGCGTCCCCTGCATGGCATCAGGGGCACATAGTGTCAGGTTGTCCCTCTGCTGCCAGTGCCAAGCCAGGCACCTTGGTTAGAGCGGTGCCTTCCAGACTGCTCCAGGTAAAGCACGTCTCCTCCGTTGTAATTAATCTAGGCTGGGGAGGGAAGGAAACTGTTATCCGTCAGGAGCCCTTGGTTGTAAGTGACAGAAAACTAATTCAAACCTGCTTCAACACAAAATGGGAATTTATTGTCTCAAGTACTGGTAAGTATAAGGGGTTTTCTGGCTGTAGTTTGCTGGATCCCAATTTTAACATCATGTCATCAGGTGTCAATCTCTCTTCTCCATCTCTTGCTGTTTTCCTTTCTATTGGCTTCTTCCACGGGCAGGCTCTTGCTCCATGAAGGAAAAAGTGATTGCAGCTCCAGGCTCACAAATCCTTATAATTAGCCATGCCAGGAAGAGACAACTGGTCTACAGTCAGGGGGTGTCACGGTCCAGTCACAGTGAGGACAACAGAGCATTCCAGGAGGGACACAGTGGATTAACTTGTTTGCCAAAAACAAAATGGGACACAAAAGGAGAAACATTTCCAGTTATCTAAGAGAGGCAACCTCTTTGCAAAATAATATATACAAAGCATCACCCAGGCAAGGCAGCAGGGTGGCTGGACACGTATCCTCTGGAGTAAAGCAGCTGGTGTCTTGTAGCTTCTGACCTTGGGCAAATCATGTAATCTTCCTGAGCTCAATTTCCTTACCTGTAAACTGAGGATCTAACTGAGAAGGTTACTGAGGATTAAATAAGATGATACATGTAAAAAGCTCAGCCCAAGTCTAGCATATAGTAAGTGCTCAATAGATGCTGGCTATTATTTTCACAAGGTGTTTCTTTTGTATGGAGTAGTAAGATGCTACGTCTGTGTCTGGTAGTGTGATGGGTTGGGTAACCAGATCGAATTTTCTGCTGAACAAAACTAAAAAAGTTACATTAAAAAAAAAATGCATCCATGAGGGGAAAAAAAAAAATCCCAACCAAAACCCAAAACACCCCAGCCTAAAATTCAGTGACAGTGGAATCCAGAGAAGTAAGTGAAATATTGTATCTGGACTTTGCCTTGAGGGCACAGTGCTGTGGGGCTTTGGGGAGGAGAGGTAGTGCCCAGCTGGAGACCGCTATAAAGCTGGGGCTCCAAAGAGATCCACACTCAGTGCAAGGTGAACCAGTGCCCCACTCCGGGGACTGCAAAGAAGATTGCTTGTCTTAAACCCAGGCACTGAGTGGCTGGGGAGAAAGGATTTCTATGTCCTCTAGCTAGCGTGAAAGCATAGACAATAGGCTCACCCTGGACAGACCTCAGGTATTAGAATATTGAGTTAGAGGATATAAAATACATGTGTTTAATATGGTTTCAAGAAAATAAATCCAGGTTAAAAACATGAGTAAAGAAAAAGCAGATTTGAAAAAGAGCCAAATAGAACTTATAAATATGAAAAATCAATGAGATGAAAAACTCAATTTGTGGATTTAACAGCAGATTCAACATACCTGAAGAGTGAATTTGTGAGCTGGAAGATAGATCTGAAGAAATGATCCAGATATGAGGAATAGGAGAGGTTAAGAAACAAGAAGGATGGAGTGAGGTGACAGCGCCTAAGAACATCTCAGAAATAATGAAAGCACCTGATCCACAGATTCCGGGAACTCAACACATCTCCAGCAGGATAAATAAGGAAAAGGCAATCCACTGAGTGAAGGACGGGGAGGGACATGCAGAGTGCCCAGAGTAGCACTGATCGACATGATGGTCCCCAAGGGCAGCGTGGCAGGGGGCTGAGAGCATGGTTTCCAGAACGGAGCCCTTGACCAGGCACTTAACTGGTGAGTGATTGCTGGTGACCTTAGACAAGTCATTCCTAAGCCTTAGCTTCTTCCTCATAAAATGGGCCTGATAATCCTAATAATACTATTTAACAGTTGGGAAGGTCGTTCAGATTAAATGACCTAATTCATATTATTCCCTTAGTCTAGTACTTGACACTTCAGCAGGGCTCAAGAAATGCTAGCTTCTGTTCTAGAGGAGGTGGAGCTTTAGCTTTCAATGTCTCCAAAGGGGCCGGGCGCGGTGGCTCACGCCTGTAATCCTAGCACTCTGGGAGGCCGAGGCGGGCGGATCGCTCAAGGTCAGGAGTTTGAGACCAGCCTGAGCAAGAGAGAGACCCCGTCTCTACTAAAAAAAGAAAGAAATTAGTCGGACAACTAAAAATACATAGAAAAAATTAGCCGAGCATGGTGGCGCATGCCTGTAGTCCCAGCGACTTGGGAGGCTGAGGCAGGAGGATTGCTTGAGCCCAGGAGTTTGAGGTTGCTGTGAGCTAGGCTGACGCCATAGCACTCTAACCAGGCAACAGAGTGATACTCTGTCTCGAAAAAAAAAAAAAAATCTCCAAAGGCTCTTGAGCATAGTGCTGCTGGTGGGTAGGGACAGAGAGAGGCAGGTCTCGAGCACATTCCACCCTCTCATTCTGGTGACTTCCCTGCCCATCCTTTAACACTGTTTCTACGTCTTTTCCTCAGTGCAGCCTTCCTTGTCCCCACTCTGCCCCACCCTGGGCAGGGGGGGGCTTTCTTCTCTTTGCCCCACAAAATTGGGAATGAACTTCTATTATGGTATTTCTTACAGTGCCACTGTTTATTATTTTTTTAACCTGCATAAGTACCCCATCACGCTATGAGCTTATTTTTGTGCCCCTAGCACTTGGCACAGTGTTAGCACATATTAGGGCCTAAAAGGTATTTTCAGATGAGTGAATGTGGCAAAAACCATAAGCCATTTCTCTAAGAAAGAGAGAATTCTACCCAGTTGGCCCAGTGTACACAACCAGTGCATTAAACTCCATTGGTAACACAAAACCCATTCCATCCAGCCATGCCCAGTGACTCAAGAACAGGGCAAATGACAGGGCCACAAACTCTAGTGCCTTTGCCTGAGGAGGCCCCCTCATCATGAGGGCTTCTAGATCCATTTTTCTCGGAAAGGTAAATATCATATCAGGAAAAAAAGGAAATTCTCTTCGCTCTGGGAATTAGACCTTTGTTGGAGGTTGTGTGATTGCGGTGTCAGCCTGACAAGTCAATTCTGCAAGAACGGTCCACATGGTGGCTTGTCAATAGGCAGCCCGAGCAGATGGTTGCCTGGAGACTCAGGCCAAAGCAAGAAGAGTCGCAGGGATGTGTCAGTTACCAATTGCTGTGTAACAACCTCCTCACCCCAAACTTAAAACAGTGGCTTAAAACAAGAATGATTCATTGTTGCTCACTAGGCTGTGGGCTAACTGGACAGTTCTGCTTATCTCGATTGGACTTGATTGATCCTGGACATCATCATTCATGTATATATGGTCATCTAGGGCCGGGCAGTCTAGGGTGGCCTTACTCACATGTCTAGAAGTTAAGTGGTTGTCTGCTGTGGCAACAGGGGTGTTCACGTGGAGATGGCAGGGTTCAGAGTGAGCAAAGGCTGTGAGGTGTCTTGAGGCCTCAGCTCAGCCCTGGCACTGCATCATTCCACTGCAATCTACTGGTCAAAACAAGACATGAGGTCAACCCAGACTCAAGGGGTGGGAAAAAATAACACTCTTTGATGGGAGGAACTAAAAGCCACAGAGCAAAGGGGCACGGATACAGAGAAGACTGTGGAATTGTGGCTCATTTCTTTCTAAACAATCTACCACTGTGGATGAGAGAGACGTTTCTTTTCTGATATCATGCCTTTTCAGTGGTGAGAGTTTCTGCAGATGGGATTTTTCTTGATTAACTGATTTCTTTGAAAACACCTTGCTTTTCTATCAATCAATCTGCCTAAGTCTGCTCTTATGCCCCACCTACATCTGAGTTCTTTGATTTCTCTGAAAGGTCCCCAATGCCAAGGGTGCTCGGTCCTATCAGGAATGAGCATCAGCCCATGGGTCTCCCAGGCCCTGAGCTAGGAAAGGAAGGGGCCCTCTCACGGAAAGCCAAGGAGTTGCCCACATGCCCACGGCAGCCTACTGAATGACAGCTGCACCATGTGAAAGGGGTGGGCTGGGGCCACACTGGCACCTTCTCTGGATGCCCGGATTGCTCAAAGGGCAGAGAACTGGAGCAGGGAGCTCTCTGTGCAGGACCCGTTTACGGGAAATGTCCCTGCGGTGCCAAAGGGGCCTGGGAGGCTCGAGGGCTTGTGGGAACTGGGCCATGGGGCAGCTCTGGGAGTAGGGGAGAGACTGTCTCTTAGCACTGCACTTTCCCCCCACCTACTCCCATAACATTTTAAATGGGTAAATTGTATATTATGTGCATTATATTTTAATAAAGCTGTTAGAAAACACTTAACCAAGGGTATTGTGGGTTTCCTAAATTTTAGAGGAAAGAGGAATGAAATCCAATGACGGACACGCAGAATAATGAGCTTTTAAATAAAGTGGGACACACAGAAGACCCTTGTCTCTCATGCAAATTCATGATGAGAAGGATATAGTCCTGATGGCTCTGCTGTGGGCAGAGCCCTGGCATCCTGAGCTTTTCTTAAAGAGTGAGAGGGTCGGGGCTCGTAAGACACAACTCAAACCGGCCGAAGCAAAGAGAAGTCTTTCCGGGCAGCCAGATGCAGAGTCTAACAGCCTCAGCACCCAGTTCATCTTTGTCTCCCGGCTCTGCCTGCTGTGCAGTCGGCTTCATCCTCAGGCGCCTCATGGTGACCTCTGACAGCTGCAGGCTCAGCCGTCATGGTGACACACAACCATCTCAGAAGCTCCAGTCTTCTCCTCGAAGATTCCAGGATAGTGGAGTATGCCTCTTTCCTGGTAGTTTCCATCAAAATCCCAAGCTTCTCTCTGATTGGTCTACCTTAGGTCACTTGATCATTCTTGAACCAACCACTGGGCCCAGAAAAATGAGATGTCCTGATTGACTTCGGCCTGGTCACGTGCCCTCTGGCAGCTGTGGGAGGACCCGCTTCACACCGCAGGAGAGTGAGGAAATGGGTATAACCGAGAGACATTCCGGGGTGTCCCCCTGTGGAGGCAAAGTGTGAATGTCCGCCTCACAGAGGTTGGGAGCACGCTCTGTAGTGACAGGGACGGACTTGTCCCGAGTAGATGCCGGTTCAGCACAAAACAAGTGGCAGCATCTTATCCCTTAAATCTGGAGTTGAGGACCAGTCTTGAGGCTGGTTCAGTCCGTTTTCTGCGCACACTAAACTTTTGCACCTCATTTTTCTCTTGACTCTTGTTTGTTTTTCATATTTGTCTTCCCCATTAGCCTGGCAGTTCAAGTTTAAGGGCAGGGGTTGTGTTTTGTTCATTACTGGAGCCCAACCTGGACCTGGTACATAGACTGTGCTTAGTAACTGCTGTTTCAATGACCGGATGAACTTGGAAAGAAGCAGGAGTTTGATGTGTGTGGAGGAGGGAGAGCCGTGTCTGGCTACAATCATTGTGTAGCTCGGAAGATGGACCTTTTGTCCAGTCTACAGTCCTCGGCTCTCCCAGCTGCAGCTATGAGGTGTGTGCTGGACCTTTTGTTTATTTGCATAGGTCTGTGCATTTTTTCCTAATTTTAAAAAACAAAATCATTCTAGAAAGTTCTGTCTGATGGGGTGTGTGTGTGTGTGTGTGTGTAAAAAACTCAACAGCATGAGAGCAGTGATTCAGTATACTTTCTGTCCCACAATTAAAACATTTCACCACATTTTATTTAATGTTTTGAAAAGATAATTTATCTATTTGTTTTAAAAATCATAGTCATTTTCCTAAGTTTCTTGCCTATCTTTTTGTATACATAACAAACAAATATGCATTAATATTACCCTCTTTTGCAAAATGGTAGCATACCAAGATACTGATCTGAACCTCCCTCTTCTCATTTAACCATATTTCATGAATATCTTTCCATATTAGGATATAGAAAGCTGCCCCATTGATTTCAAGGCTGCAAAGAATTATGTTGAATGAAATTTATTCATAATTTATGCAATCAATTCCCTTTTGATAGAGACATAAGTTGTTTCCAGTTTTTTCTACTTTAACCAAATGTTTTGCTGCTTCAATGAGGAACGTTGTTCATATATCATTACGCACAAATATGATGAACCTTAGAGTAAGTGCATAGGAGCAGAGTTGCTGGCTCATGTGGAATATGCATTTGCATTTTTTTAAATTTTGGGGGTAATTTTGCTAGATATCACCCACCTGGACATCATAGGAGTATATGTTTTTATACTCCAGACTGTGTGAGAATGTCTGTTTCCTCACAATTTTGCCAGTACAGTGTGTTATCACACTTGGATTTTGCCATTTCAGTATCGGATATATGGCTTTGATTTGTATGTCTTTTATTACGAGTGCATTTAGCACATTTTCACGTTTGAGATCATTTGCATTTCTATTTCTGTGAACTCTCGGTTGATGTCTTTTGCCCATTTCCCAATTATTCTTTAAATAATGAGGCCTTTTGTTTCAGATTCATCTGCGCCTCTTTCCGGAAAGACTTTTACTTTGAAATCAGCTACTAACTTTATTCTGAACAATTAGAATTGGCTAGGGGTAGGCCCCCACAAAAATGAATATGAACTGTAATAGCAGCACCCTCTTAGGAATGCTTACTCTGTGGTGTCTCTGAGTTTTATGCACATTGTCTCATTGTAGCCTCACAACAACCTACCTTATTGATGAAGAAACTGAGGCACTGAGAGGATGAGTGAAGTTCCCTAGGTCACACTGCTAGTGAGTGGCAAAACTAGGATACAAACTCAGAGCCAGATTGGTTCAGCCAAATCCACACTCTCAATCAGGCGAATGCATTTGGTAAAGGGCTGGATAGTGAACATTTTAGATTTTGCCAATCCTTCTCTGTCTCAACTACTCAACTCTGCCATTGTAGCCAAAAACAGCCATTAGACAATACATAAAATACATAAACAAATGGGCATGGCTGTGTTCCAATAAAATTAGTTATAAAAACAGTTGGTTGGCCAGATTTCACCTGTGGGCTGAAGTTTGCCCACCCTTGCCCTAAACCATTCCATGATGTCCCTGTCCCGGCTTCAGTAACAATAGCAGTAGCAAGCTTTGTGCTTTCTAGTGCATCTCAGGGACCCCTGTTCTCATCCCAGCAGATGCACTGAAGTCTCTACACAAGAAGAGAAGTCTGGACAAACAGCAATAAAGGAATGGGGGAGGCAGAGAAGGTCTAGCAACCAGGCTAACTCTGAAGGACCTCTGTTCCCCTCTCCTGACTCTGGAAGAAGAGACATGGTCTGTCATGGCTAGAGATTTTCTGGAAAACATAAAAATTCAGTTTTATCTTTAAAAAGCTATTTACAAGTACTCAAAAGTTACAGAATGCTCTACGGTGGCAAGTAGTACTACTGATTTCTGAAAATTCAGTTGAAGGGTATAAGGAAATAGAGATGTAGCACCAGTACTAATTTATAAATTAAGTGTGTGTAAGGCTCAAGGCAGGATGGCCAACCATCCCAGACAAATACGAGTTGGTCACCTAGCTCAAGATAATAATCAAAACTAAGTTGAATGCTTCAAAAGACTTAATAAAGGCAAATTATGAAAAAAGTACTTTGCTAAAGGAGTAAGAGTGAGCACTATAACTAAGAAAGTTTGGGAAAGGCCGGGCGCGGTGGCTCACGCCTGTAATCCTAGCACTCTGGGAGGCCGAGGTGGGCGGATCATTTGGGCTCAGGAGTTCGAAACCAGCCTGAGCAAGAGCGAGACCCCATCTCTACTAAAAATAGAAAGAAATTAATTGGCCAACTAAAATATAGAAAAAATTAGCCAGGCGTGGTGGCGCATGCCTGTAGTCCCAGCTACTTGGGAGGCTGAGGCAGAAGGATCGCCTGAGCCCAGGAGTTTGAGGTTGCTGTGAGCGAGGCTGATGCCACGGCACTCTAGCCGGGGCAACAGAGTGAGACTCTGTCTCAAAAAAAAGAAAGTTTGGGAAAATCTTAAAAATCCAGAAGAGAAACCTGGGAGACATTGCTTTGCCTATGTCTTGACATTCTTGCTTCACTTTAAAGACACAGGAACTAGAAATGGAACATAGCACGGTGCGATTTACATGAAAAAGTTTAGGCAGTGCTTTAGTCAGTGACTCAGCTAAGAAAAGGCCAACGCTAAAGATTGGTGAGTGAATAGGCACTTATAGGTTTATGGCCTGATTTTACTTTTTTCTTTTATGATTCTCCACATGATCATTTTCAATTAATCAACTAATTACCAGTCCTAACTGAGTCAGCCAGAAGCACTTCTGTGTTTTCAAAAGGCCAATTTACCCTCGATCATCTCAATATATCTTAACTTTTGGAGCCAAAAGAGATCTTAAAGATAACCTAGTTGGATGCCCTCATGACACAAATGAAGTTGCCCAGGTTCCAAGAGAGGATGTCCTTGACCATGGCCCCATGGTGAGCAGAGGAGCTAAAGAAGGGCTTTTTCCAGTGCTCCACCTACAAGTTGGTCCTGTGATGGCCCACCCCAGCAGATTGCTGTGGCAGGCAGATTACTGGTTCTCCAAATGTGTCCACGCCCTAACTCCTGGATCCTCTGAATATGTTAGTTTACATGGCAAAAGGGCCTTTACAGATGTGACTAAGGTTAAGGACTTTGAGACAGGGAGATTATCCTGGATAGTCTCAGTGGACCAATCTAATCTCATGAGTCCTAAGAAGTGGAGGGGAGGAAGAAAAGTGAGTTGAAAAGATACAACGACAGAAGAAGAGGCAGGAGAAACTCCATGTGTGAAAGGGTTTGAAGCACTTTTGCTGGCTTTGAAGGCAGAGGAAGGGGGACAGAGCTGAGAAAGGCAGGCAGCCCTTAGCAGCTGGGAACAGCCCTCAGCTGCCAGCCGGCAAGGAGACGGGGAATTCAGCCCTACAACTGTGAGGAACTTTATTCTGCCAGCAACCCGAATGAGCGAGGGAGTGAATCTTCATCTATAGCCTCCAGACAGGCTCTGTTGACACCTTGATTTTAGCCCTGTAGGACCTAAGTCTGACTTTTTTTTTTTTCTTTTGAGATGGAGTCTCACTCTGTCACCCAGGCTGGAGTGCGTTGGTGCGATCATAGTTCACTGCAGCCTCGAACTCCTGGGCTCAGGCAATCCTCCTGTCTCTGCCTCCCAGAGTGCTGGCATTACAGGCGTGAGCCGCTGTGTCTGGCCTGACATCTGAGCTATAGAACTTTAAGATAATAAATTGTGTTGTTTAAGCCACTAAATTGGTGGTGATTTGTTTCAGTAGCAATAGAAAACTAATACAAATGTGATGGTGACAGACCCCTTCCCCTTTCTGAATATTCTGGTGCATAGCAACTGATGTCATAGAAAACATTCTAGAAGAGCAGGTCATGCAGAGGGACCCTTGGGTGAAGGCAAACAAGTTATCGAGGAAGTGGCATCTGAAAACTCCAGGGAAGCAAGTGTAGGTAGAACAACTTGCCTGCAACAGACATCAAGGCTGCGGCAGTGGCTGCTCTCCTCCGGAAGGCACCGAGGGCCTGTAGGGGACCGGCAGACTGGCAAGTGGGTGTGTGGTGAACAGGGGCCAGGATGGGCGGGAGCATACCCAACTGCAAGAGATGCTTATCAGAAATTTCACTCAGTGCTCCTTGGATGGCAGTTCTGCTGGGAAGAGTAGTTTTTGTTCATTTGTCCATTTACCAAAGGTCCCTTAAGCACCTACTGTGCACCAGATTTGTTCTAAGTTCTGGGGATAAAGCAGAGAACAAAGCAGACCAGGTTTCTGCATCCCTCATGCTTACACTCTGGTAGGGGAGACAGAAAATCAGCAAGTGAACAAATAAATGAACAAGGGAATTGCTGATATTGTTATCATATTGTTCATAACTTTTGTTATGAAGAAAATAAAAATAATCTTCTGTGATGGGGCAGTGATCAAGGAATCTTCTTTGAGGTAGTGAGCTCGTCTGAGCTGAGATCATGACAAGAGGGAGCAAACTATGCCATGGTCGGGGCAGTCGTGCTCCAGGCAGAAGGAATGGCTGGTGCAAAGGGCCTGTGGTATGTTCAAGAAAAAGAAATATGCAGGGTGAAAATGAACAAAGGTGGAGAGAGTGGTGTGGACTCAGCCTGGAGAGCTGCTCAGCGGCTGTGTCAGGAGGGTCTTGTCAGCCAGGTTGAGGAGTTGGGATCTTGTTTATCGTGCAAGGGGAATCCCTCGCAGGTGGGTGATGTACTGGATGCAAGCTTTGGAAAAGGCCTTTCTAGCTTCTGTGTGGAGACTGGATTTAGGGGAGTATGTCAAAGGGGAGTATAGTTAGGAAACTTCTACCGTGGTCAGAGATGGTGGTGGTCTGGACTAGGATGATGGTAGAAGAGATGGAGGAAGGT